>CAUHTR010002245.1:0-62183 GCA_959609185.1 Schmidtea polychroa
TATTATTTTTTCCTACCCCTTCCTTGATTTTGATTGGTCAGAATTTAATCATGTGTAATATATAAGCAGTAACTTTTCAAATGTTTGTCATTTAAACTTTTAATTTAACTTATATAAGTGAATAATTTTTTATTCTCTATCTAATATTAATGATTATTTTCTTTTAGTGAACGGATGCAGTTTATATAAATTTTGTATTGCCGAAAGTCATGAAGATGTGGAGAACTGTAAATCAGTTACATCATCATATTTCAAGATAAATGACTCTACCTTATCGGGTTACATATGTCCGGAATGTCTCATTATATCACCAGGTAGGTGGTTAATGTTTGTACGACAACACGGACACCATCTTAGAAGATTCGAAGAAACGAAGAGCAGGATGATCACTAAAAGTAATACTCTTTCTACTATTAACAATTATTAATTTTTTATAGTACAATCGAAAATGAATACATCATACGATCCTAAGCAGATTAAAGAATATGTTACAAGTTATGTTATTTAAGTTGTTTAATATTAATTATAAATATAGTTAGACAAAACTCTGGCACCACAAAACGAAAGTCAATATTTTACGGAAATGGAGACTCTAACATACAATTGTGTCCACGTCGGGAGTCTGACTTAAATGGTTCTCGTGTTGAATTGACAAGCGATGTATCTGCAATTAATTCTCCTGACATTGTTGTTCCAGATTGTCTCATCAAAGAAATAGAAGATCATATTCAACGAATGGGGACAGTAAAAATCCAATTTGGACTTTGTGCAGAGTTTATCAAAGAGGATGGTGAAATTAAAAATGGTGTTTGTCGAATAAAGCAATTACAATGTCATCTTCATTTATTAATGATGGAATTGAAAAATTAAAAGAAAGTTGGAGAAATACACTCAACAAAGTAGTGGGTGGAGAATTCATAAAATATTAGAAGTTACTATGATTTTAACTAAATTATCAGACATAATACATGTATCTGGTAAGTTTATTTACATTATTATATATATAAATCAAGATATTTACTTAGGTTCAAGTTACATTAAAACGCCAAATTACCTGAAAAACTGCCAGGCTTTAGTTAATGTTCAAAATAATGATCAATTCTGCTTTTTATATAGCATACTGGCCGTATTACATTATGATGACATAAAACATCACAGAGAAAGAGTAATGAAATATAATTTAAGTGGTAATATATATTTATATTTATAAATGTCATAAATCATTGAATTTTGTTTTTAAGACTTAAAATGGAAATTTGAATGGTTTCCGATGAAGTTGGTTAACATTTGCCAATTTGAAGCAATGAATCCAAATCTAGCGATCAATGTTCTCAAATATAATAAAGATCCAATTAAACAAAAAACTAATGATATTTTCAAGAATCCGTTCGTTGACTTGGTATATAGAAGTACTTCGACGGGATCTCAGATATATCTCCTATTGATTGAAGAAGGTAATATTTCCTTTAATCATTAAAAATATTAACTAAATTTTAGAATTAAATTATCATTTTTTGGCTGTAACTAATCTCGATCGACTGCTGAATTACAGAGATAGAGTAGAAGGAGTCAGAATCCAATCACATTGGTGTCATACATGTCTTCATGGGTTTCAAAAACGTCCTGCTTTTGAAAGACATATAGGTCTTTGTAGGAAGAATGTGGAGCGGACGACTCTATACTCAATGCCAGAGAATAAATATATCGAATTTAAAGACTGGAGTAAAACTATAAAACAGCAGTTTGTTGTCTACGCGGACTTTGAATCAATATTACCTCTAGATGACAAACACTTCCAAAAACATGAGCCGATTGCATCTGAATTTGTGCTTCTTCATCAAGGTTGTCCGATCCGAAATGAAACATTTGTTGGGAAAAACTGTATCATTCAGTTTATACAAGCATTGGATGATATAGCTACAGACATAGTTTATCCGTGGTATAAAATTAATGGATCAAAGGAAATGATGGAACTCACTTGGGAACAGCAGGAAGAATTTACGAATCAAACTCATTGCTACCTTTGTAAAAAGATTATCAATATACCTGTTCGAGATCATGATCATTTTACTGGTCAATATCTCGGAGCAGCGTGTCAAGATTGCAACTTGGCTAGAAGAATCAATCCGTCTTTACCTGTTGTATTTCATAATCTTCGTGGATATGACATTCATCATATATTAAAATATGCAATTGGAAAATTCCCCGATTGGAATTTAAATGTTATTCCTCAATCAACAGAAAAGTTTCTCACACTTACAGCGACATCGAAAGGCAGAAGAATTAGATTCATTGATTCTTTACAATTTTTAAATAGCAGCTTGGCAAATTTATCAAAAAATTTACCATGTCTTCCACTGACCTCAGATGTTTTCGAATCACAGATGATGACTTGTAAAACCATTTTTCCTTATGATATGGCTACATCAATGGATGTTTTACAGTCAATAACAGAATTACCACCGATTTGGGAAGGAGTTAGTGAAGAAGATTATATGCATGCAAATCGAATCTGGCGACAATACAACTGTGAGACACTGCTAGATTACATGCTAATATATCTCAAGCTGGATGTTTTTCTGTTGGCCGATGTTTTTGAAGCTTTCAGAGAAAAAACATTTGACGAAGATGGACTTGAGGCTATATCGTTTGTTTCCATACCGGATTAAGTTGGGCATCAGCTATTAAACAGTTACCTGAACCGGTAGAACTTATTCAAGATCCAGAGCTTTACCGTTTATTTGAAGCTGGTATTCGTGGTGGAATGACATTTATCAACAAACATCATGTTGAAGCTGATGAATCAACACAAATGTCATACCTAGATGTTAATAATTTATATGGATGGGCGCTGTCGCAAAAACTTCCTGTTGGTGAATTTAGATGGATAAATGATCAGACTGAAATGAATGGTATTGTTGAAAGATGTGCAAATGGGGATGAGTTTGATGGAGATCGTGGATATGTTCTAGAGGTTGACATCGTCATTCCTGATAGTATACAAGATAAGCTAGATGATTTACCTATAGCTCCTGAGCTTTGTTATCCACCTGGTAGTAAAGTTGAAAAGCTGTTGTTAACTCATGAGACTAAGAAAAACTATGTAGTTAATGGTAGAGTTTTGACAGAGTGGTTGAGTTACGGCGCAAAAGTCACAAAAGTTAATCGTGCTGTAGAATTCAAACAAGTGGCAATTTTCAAAGGATATATTGATTACAATACCAAAATGAGAGCAGCTAGTACGGATTCGTTTCAGCGAGATTATTATAAGTTAAAGAACAACAGTTTATACGGTAAAACTGTGGAAAACTTGAAGAAACGTATAAATTTGAGATTATGCAACAAAAGCAAAAGATTGATAACTTATTGTAGTCATCCTATGTTTCGTCGTAGCATCAAGATTGCGGATGATCTCATTGCTGTTATACTCAATAAGGAAATTGTGTGTTTAGATAGACCAATGTATATTGGACAAACCGTACTTGATTTATCCAAACTTCGCATGTACCAATTTCAATATAAAGAACTGCAGAGTTATAGAGAAGAATTCAATTGTCAAATTAATATCGTAGCTGGTGACACAGATTCCTTCTTTTTAGAGTGTAAAAATGTAGATTTACGCTTACAACTATATCCAAAAATGATTGAAGATGGGCTCCTAGATACTTCAAATTATCCAGTGACCGATCCGTTGTTCTCTGATAAAATTTGTTCTGTAATCGGGAAAGTTAAGGATGAGAATAAAGGAAATCAATATAAAGAATGGGTGTTTCTTCGACCCAAGTGCTACTCACTCCAAGGCGATAAAAACACTCTAAAAGCCAAAGGAATAAGACTTACAAATTCTAATATTACACATGAAGCCTATAAAAAAGTGTATACTGATGGTGGAACAGTGAGCATCCCACAAAAAAGAATAGGAAGTGTCAATCATCAGTTGTATACTTTCATGACAGAAAAACGAGCTCTCCAATGTTTGGACGATAAAAGGTATGGTACAATTGTAATGAAAGTTATGCCTACGGTCACTATAAGATTCGCCAAATGCATATTGCAACTGCTATGTCTAGAAATGAATGCAAATCGAAACAAGCACTTTAAGAATTAAATTTATGTGAATAATAAAATATATATTGTGAATAATTTGTCTTCGTTAATTAAAATATGTTTTATCATTTAATAATTCATTTGTCCAATTATTTTAGATAATTAGTTTCAAGTAAGAAATATTATTTTCGTGTTTATTTTATTTATTTATTTTTTCCGAAATATTTATATCCGGTTTATCTAAAATTAAATCATCGTTTTATTTTATAATAAATGAAATAATTTCTAATTAAAATTTTATTCGAATTGAATAATTACTAATTAAAATTTTATTCAAATTGAAATATTATTGTTATAATTTACGTTCTTGTTAGAATATAATGTAAATGTAAAATTAAAAAAAAAAAAAATAAATAAATAAAAATAAATAAATAAAATAAATAATAATAATAATAATTAAATAACGTTAGTAATTAAAACAAAATATTAAAAAACAAATTAATTAATTAAATGTAATAAATTAAAAATTAACTAAAGTAAGTAATTAAAAATATAACATCATAAAATAATTAATTAATAAAATTAAAGAGAAAAAAAAAATAAAATAAATAAATAGAAGTAATTAAATAAAATTAAAATTAAAAAAAAAAATAAATAAATAAAAATAATAATAATAATAATAATAATTAAATAGCGAAGGTAATTAAAATAAAATATTAATAAACTAATGAATTAATTAAATGTAATAAATTAAAAATTAACTAAAGTAAGTAATTAAAATATAACATCATAAAATAATTAATTAATAAAATTATAAAGAAAAAATTAAAAAGAAGTAATTAAATAAAATGTTAATTTAAAAAAAAAAAAAAATAAATAAATAAAAAAAAAAAAAAAATAATAATAATAATAAATGATTCAATTGACCTATATATGATCTTGATATTCCATGACCTTGAAAGTGTCCTGGAGTCCTTATTATATACTACTTGAATCCCAGGTCGGATTGTCTTTTGTTGAATCCCAGGTCGGATTGCCTTTTGTTGAATCCCAGGTCGGATTGCCTTTTGTTGAATCCCAGGTCGGATTATTCAATTCCTTTGATTCTTGGGATGGATTAAATATAATACAAATAGGGGGTAATGTTCCCATAATACAAAAAGATCTAAGGGGTACCCATCAAATATTAAGTTTAAATACAAGTAACTTGAATATAAAGGAAATAATATTTCCAGAAAAATTAATTATAAAATTACGAGATATTATTAACGAATTAGGCTCCGTCAAAATTCAATTCGGAATAACTATCGAATTTGAAAAAGATGGGGAAATAAAGGTTAATAATATTTCGAATTACGCAAAACCTTTAACTTCAACATTTTTTGATGAAGGTATTAGGGAACTAAATGAAAAAATAAGTAATATCACAGAGTTAGGAAGTAGCTGGATTATAAAAAAATAACAGAAATTCACTTCACTATAACAAAAATAAGTAGGTTAAGTAGATTAAGTGGTAGGAGTTTCATTGAACTACCTACTTGTCTAAAAAATAAATATTGTTTAATTAATATCAAAAACACCGATGATTCGTGTTTTTTATATAGCATTTTAGCTATTTTAAAATATGATGAGGTTAATAGTTATGCTAGAAATAGGACATCAAGTTATAATTTATCAGACTTAATATATAATCCATTAGATTTACCAATGAAATTAAAAGACATTAGAAAATTTGAGGCCAAAAATCCTGGTTTAATAATTAACATTTTTTCTTATGACAATAACAAACAATTAATAGATAATTACGTTTTAAAACACCCCCATTTAGACATTATACATCGTTCCAAAGTTTTAAATGGAACAGTAATTAATTTACTTTTATTAAATAAAGGGAACAATTTCCATTACATTGCTATAAGCAATTTAAATAGGTTACTGAATTGCCACATAAACACTAGTTGTCCTACACGCATACAATCATTATGGTGTCATCGTTGTTTGAATGGTTTTAAAAATAGAAACGCACTGGAAAAACATGAAATATTATGCAAACGCAATCAATTAGGCACTACTCTTTATACTTTCCCTCAAAATAAATTCTTACAGTTTACTGACTGGTCGAAAACAGTAACTCCTCCTTTCGTAGTTTATGCCGATTTTGAGGCTATTTTACCTTGTGATAATGATCATTTTCAGCGACACATGCCAATATCTGCTGGTCTTTTACTAGTAAATAACTTTGACGGATCTAAATCTTATCAGCAGTTCATAGGTTTAGATTGCGTCGAGAGTTTTTTAAGTGCTATAGAGGATATAGCATTAAATAAGGTTCTTCCTTTTTATTATAAAATGGGTAGGAAACCAATGATTAAATTAACTAAAAATGAGCAACAACAATTCATTAATTCAACGGTTTGTTATCTTTGTTTGAAATCTATCGTGGATCCTGTTAGAGATCACGATCATTTTACGGGCAAATACTTGGGTGCAGCTTGTAGCACATGTAACGTAAATAGAAAAATAAATAAAATTTTGCCTATCGTATTTCACAACTTGAAGGGATACGATATGCATCATATACTTAAATATGGATTAAATAAATTTAAAAATTGGAATTTAGGGTGCATCCCAATAACTACGGAAAAATTTATTTCTTTGATTGCTCATTTAGGCAAAATTAGCTTAAGATTCATTGATTCTTATCAATTTGTCAATGATTCTTTGGCTAAAGCAGTCAAAACTTTGAATTCTTTGCCTTTTACTAATTCTGCTTTTTCTGGTACTATAGTTTCTGAAAAAGGAATCTTCCCTTATAATTTCGCCACTTCTTTAGATGTTCTACAAACTAAGTATGAATTACCACCAATCTGGGAAGGTGTCACTGAGCTTGAGTATGAAAAAGCTCAGGAGATTTGGGTAGAATCTAATTGCAGAACTTTATTAGATTATATGATGATCTACCTAAAACTTGATTGTTTTCTTTTGGCTGATTTCTTTCATCAGTTTAGGTTGAAATCCATTGCTCACAATAGATTGGAACCATTGAATTATTTCGGAATTCCAGGTATGTCTTGGTCTTCTGCATTAATGTCTTTAAATGAACCAATTGAACTCATAACTGAAAACGAAATGTTTAGCTTTTATGAGGGTGGAATAAGAGGTGGTCTTACTTTTGTGAATAAGCATTACGTTAAAACCGACGAGAACACCGAGTTACTATATATAGATATTAATAATCTTTATGGTTGGGCTTTAAGTCAATCATTACCTTGTGGCGAATTTTGTTGGGTTCTTGATGGATTTGATAAAATAATGGATGAATGTAGGAATTTAAATCTTGAATCTTTGTCTTATGGATACACTCTTGAAGTTGATCTTGTAATTCCTTCTGAGCTTCATGATAAGTTGGATGATTTCCCTGTTGCTGCTGAAAAAATGAAACCTGCTGGGTCTAAGGTTGAAAAATTATTATTAACTCATCTTCCAAAATCTAATTATGTTATTCATTGGAGATTATTAAAATTATATTTGGAACTTGGTGTTAAAGTAACACGTGTAAATAGGGGTGTAAGATTTAAGCAATCTCCAATTTTTAAAAAATATATAGATACAAATACAGAATTAAGGTCAAAAAGCATAAATAACTTAGATAAAAATTATTATAAATTGCTAAATAACAGTTTATACGGCAAAACAGTTGAAAATTTAAAGAGAAGAATGAATCTTCGTCTTTGTACAACAGCCGATAAATTAGTTAAATATTCTTCGAAGCCAACTTTTAAAAAATCTATTAAAATAGACGATAATTTAATTGCGGCATTATTGAATTCAGATTCTATATGTTTAGATAGACCAAGTTACATTGGTCAATCTGTACTTGATCTATCTAAACTTAGAATGTATGAATTGCAATATAAGGATCTGGAATCATTTCGCAATGAGTTTAATTGTAAAATTAATATCGTAGCAGGTGATACAGATTCTTTTTTCCTCGAAGTCATTAACTGTAAACTCGAGGTTCTTTTACCTGCAATGATTCGAGATAATTTATTAGATACTTCCAATTACAATAGTTGTCATTCCTTATATAGTAAGAACCTTGATTCAGTCATTGGAAAGTTCAAAGACGAGAATAAAGGTCTTAAATATAAGGAATGGGTTTTTCTTAGACCAAAATGTTATAGCTTGTTGGGTGATGAGGAAACAAAAAAGGCTAAAGGTGTAACATTGAAAGGTAGTGACATAAAACATCAGTCATACCTGGATTGTTATAACACTAACCAGATTTTTTCGGTTCCTCAGACTAAAATAACAAGCAAAAATCATCAAATTTTTACAATTAAAAACACAAAAATAGCACTTACTAACAAAGATGACAAAAGGGTTTGGGTGGGGAAAAATACTAGTCTTGCATATGGGCATGTAAGATTAAATGAATTAAATATTGGAGAAATTGTTGAAGAAGAATTTGATGAAAATGTTGGAGAAGATGAGGAAGAATTTAATGAAGATTTTGGAGAAGATGAGCAAGAATTAAATGAAGATTTTGGAGAAGATGACATCGATATCGATGACGTTATTTTGTCCGATGAGGACTAATTTTATTAAATAAAAGTTTATATCTATACATTTGTTATTTGTTTGGTAAATTTTTATGTTTGTTATGTGTCTAGTTCATTTTTATGTGTTTAGTTAATGTTTATATGTTTTGTTATGTGTCTAGTTATTTTTATTTGTTTAGTTAATTTTTATGTGTTGTATAGTATTTGGTTGATATATTATTACTAATATTATTATTATTATTATTATTAAAAAAAAAAAATATTCTATTAAAATTTCCATTAAAAATTATCATTGAAAAATATTTCATTAAAATTTTCATTAAAAATTATCTTAAAAATTATTCCATAAAAAATTTCCATCTAAAATTACTTAAAAAATTATTTCATAAAAAATTTCATTAAAAAATTTCAATTCTCAAACACCTTCTATTATTTTGTTAATAAATTTAAAATCTTACTTTAATTTACTTTAATTTACTTATTTAAAAATTATTACTTTAATTTACTTATTTAACTTTAATTTAAAATTTTTTTACCATTGATTACTTAATTTTAAAATTTGGACCTTAATTAACTTTAATTTAATTTTTTAGAACCTTAATTTAGTTATTTGTGCCCATTCATTACTTTAATTTAATTTTTTAGGACCTTAATTTACTTTATTTTAATTTTTTTAGAACCATTATTTACTTAATTTAAAAATTTGAACCATAATTTACTTAGTTGAGCCCTTAATTAACTTTAATTTTAAATTTTGAACAATTATTTACTTTAATTTAATATTTTAGAACCTAAATTTACTTTAATTTAATTTTTTGACCCATAATTTACTGTAATTTAATTTTTAGAACCTTAATTTACTTTAATTTTAAAATTTGGACCATAATTTACTTTATTTCAAAAAAAATCTGAACCCTGATTTACTTAAATTTTTTAGACCCATCATTTACTTTATTTTAAAAATTTACTATGCGTTTTTAATGTAAACCACCTTTTCTATTGAAATTCTCATGACCAAGAAGATCCCCTCACTATAGTCTGAAAAATCCATGCTTTTTTATTGAAGACTACCTTTTTCTATTGAAATTCTCAGGACCAAGGAGACCCACCCAAATAATATTTATCCTTGGCTTGTTTATTGAAAAAAAAAATTTGTATTTAAAATCCCAGAAAACATTGGGCATTACGGCAACAATTATGTAATCAAAAAATGTCTACGGAAAAAGTTATGCAATCAAAAGTTTGCAACATTTTTTACCCCCCCCCCCCCCCCCCCTATTGCTGCCGTAGGCTACTAACTACCTACTGTCTGACACTGTGCACATAAACTACCCTCGATCCTTGATAATCCATCTGCGTTTGCATGTTCTTCACCTTTCCGGTATTTCAATTGGAAATCGTATTCCGATAGATTAGCCATCCATGTCTGAAATTGTGGACTTATTGCTTTTTTATTCGTGTTCATAAATACTAAAGCTTTGTGATCTGTTCGAGCCACGAATTCTTTCCCGTATAAATACTGTCTAAAATATAAAACATATTCATGCAATGCCAATAACTCTTTCCTTGTTACGCAGTATCCCTTTTCATGGGCCGTCAGATTTCTTGAACCGTATGCGATAACTATTTCTGAACCGTCTTCTTTTATTTGACTCAACACTGCTCCAATAGCTTCAAAACTGGCATCAGTATCCAATATAAATTTACGGTCTATACGAGGAAAATCAAGAATAGGTGCTTGTGTTAAGGCTTCTTTAAGTTGTTTAAAACTGTTTTCACAATTTTCTGACCATTCGATTGTTTTATCACAACTTGACGCTGCTGCATGTAGGGGTGCTGCTATTTTAGCATAATCTTTGACAAATCGTCTATAGTAATTTGTCAAACCTAGAAAAGATCGAAGTTGTTTAGCACACTGTAGTAGTAGGATGTGGGCCCTCTAGATCAGGGGCCCTCTGGATCACATACCCCCCCCCCCCCGGGAAAAATTTTTTTAGAACGATGCCACATATTTTTAGAACTATTACGTAATCAATGCCTAATATTTTTAGAACTATTACGTAATTTTTTTTTTAAATTAAGTGATCCAGAGGGCCCCTACTTTTTTTCATCCCAAAATTAATGTTCTCACCAACAGATTTTATTGGACGATACCTCATCTTAAAGCCCAATGCAAGACCTTTAAGATGAGTTATAGATTCCTATCATACGATGACTCATCTCATTTTTAGAACAAAGACAATGACTAATCCAATGTCTCATCATACTTTTAGAACGATGCCTAATATTTTTAGAACTATGCCTAATATTTTTAGAACGATTACGTCATACTTTTAGAACGATGCCTAATACTTTTAGAACGATGCCAAAAATTTTTAGAATGGTGCCTCTTATTTTTAGAATGATTACGTCATAATTTTAGAACGATGCCTAATATTTTTAGAATGATGCCTAATATTTTTAGAACGATGCCTAATATTTTTAGAATGATTACGTCATATTTTTAGAACGATGCCTAATATTTTTAGAATGATGCCTAATATTTTTAGAATGATGCCAAATATTTTTAGAACGATGCCTCGTATTTTTAGAACGATGCCTATTATTTTTAGAATGATGCCTAATATTTTTAGAATGATGCCTAATATTTTTAGAATGATGCCAAATATTTTTAGAACGATTACGTCATACTTTTAGAACGATGCCTAATATTTTTAGAATGATGCCTAATATTTTTAGAACGATGCCTAATATTTTTAGAATGATTACGTCATATTTTTAGAACGATGCCTAATATTTTTAGAATGATGCCTAATATTTTTAGAATGATGCCAAATATTTTTAGAACGATGCCTCGTATTTTTAGAACGATGCCTATTATTTTTAGAATGATGCCTAATATTTTTAGAACGATGCCTAATATTTTTAGAATGATTACGTCATATTTTTAGAACTATGCCTAATATTTTTAGAACTATTAATTTTTGTTTTAATTATCGATTACATATTATTATTATTATTATTTTAAATTATTATTTTTACAGTTATTTTGAAAGTTTTTCATCTTATTATTATTATTAATATTTTCAAAGTTATTTTCAAAGAATTATCATTTGCAAAGTTCTAATTATTATTTTTTTTTTTAGAAGTTTCATTATTATTATTTACTTACATATTCATAAAACTTAATTTCTACGTCAATTTCAGGATTTTCAACATTTTCATCATTTGCATTTTTTAATAATTATCAATTTTTTCATAATTTTCTACATTTTCAATATTTTCACGATTTTCAACATTTTCATGATTATTTCAGGAACTTTTTCATCAAATATTGTTCAAAGTATTATTTTCAAAGAATTATTTTCAAAGTTTTAATCAATATTATTATTATTAATATTATTATTATATATACTCCGAGTTTATCCGACAAGATATTCTGTCCCCCTATGGGTATTGGTCACAAGGGTACTACTCACAATCAACATGTCGCAAATTATTTTCAAATACAATTTCAAAGTATTATTATTATTATTATTATTATTATTATTATTATTATTATTATTATTATTATTATTATTATTATTATTATTATTATTATTATTATTATTATTATTATTATTATTATTATTATTATTATTGCAAATATTAGTCAAAAACATAAAATATTTTTACACATACACACACAACCCATTAACAATTATTATTATCAATATTAGTGAAAACCTAAATATTTTTTATACAACCCATTAAACTTTATTATTATTATTATTATAATTAGTCAAAAACCTAAAATAATTTTTACACACTAAGTTATGGGGTAGAGAATTATTATATGTTTGCAATATTCTGTGTTTGCCTTCACGGGAAGTTGACAATAATTTTACACACACATTCTATATACACATACCTTGTTTAACATGGGTGTATATACTCCTAGTTTATCCGACAAAATATTCTGTCCCCCTATGGGTATTGCTCATATGGGTACTAGTCACACTCAACATGTCGCAAGGGTTTTCGAGTTTAAAGCATATTATGGTTTATTAAGGTTAGTAAATAAACTTATAACACACACTTTAATATTTAAACGATAAAAAATCAAGACAAGAGAGGACAAGGCAAAGTTTATGCATTTAGTATTGCCAGGCCTAATGAGCAGTGACCAAATATCTGTGCCTGAAAGACACGGTGGATATTTGTTCGCGTCCACAAGGGTCGTCTGTGCCTCCCCCAAGTGGGGTCAGAAGAACCTGGGCATTATAGCTTTCCGTACGGAACATTACGCCTAGCATGGGTAGTCAACTACCAGCACATTCGAAACGTATAATTTCAAAATACATGCGTCATTGGCACTATAACCAAATTAATTAATGTTTTCACTAACACAAATATATATTTACAGAGGCCTCCCACTAGTTAGATTACAACCGCCCACCACGACGATCAGCTTGTAAATATATATTAATTAAGGGATAAAGAGGACCCACCCAACCCTATTATATTTAATTTACAAATTTTTCTCGCTCTTCTGCTGGTAATCTATCTCAAAATTATCATCTCCATCAGGCCATTTGGAATACATCTTGCAAATTGGACGTATTTCTTAGTTTCTGATGCGGTGTCAACTATCATTGCTAAAATTTAAAAGCCATTAACTTACAGATGTTATTTATCATTTTATCGTCAGAAATTAAATTCTACCTGACTATTAGGCAACTGTTATTTGTGGTATACTTTTTCAATGACATTTCCCACCATAAAACACAGATACCTAAATATAATATATTTATTTTAAAGAATTAATTCATGTCTTACATTATTAATAATATTCTTCAGGTGTAACGAATATTTTACAATATCTAATTGTTAAAACATCGGTTTTCCCATTTTTCTTGACATTCGTTGAAAGAAAGTTTACATAATTTAAGTCTGATAAGTAAACATTCATGTTGAAGGACACCTACAATCAGCTAATTCATTTAAAAAATCCAGAACATAACTCCTTTAGTGTTTCACCATTTTGTCTGGTTCATCTTCCTCATAATCATATAATTCATGTTTTAATAAGAAATCTCTAAATCTAAAAACTATATTTTTCATATATTTTTCTAAGAATATTTACACATTGATGAACTTTAAAATATTGAAAATCTAAAGTTGAAACCAGCTAATTTTATCATGATGATGATATATTTGAAATCTACTTGAAAATTAATGTAAAATATACTGAAATTTGTGATTTAGTTTGAAAGATATATCATTTTATAATGGCTATAATTAGCCGAATCGATGATCTATCAATATATTTCATCTCTAATTAGATATTTGATGGTGAATGTGGTGAAATATTTGTAGGAAATATTCATTTTAGCGAATTTTGATCTTTTACTGAGGTCTTTGAATTTAGCTACTAAATTATTTCAATGGAAGAATGTTTGTAACAATTAAATAAAATTCATATTTTGAAGAATTTCTATGGATTTTAAGATATATTAAAGGGCTCAAGTGGGTGAAATTATATTCGGTTGGATTTAGTGAAGGTTAAGATGGTAATATATGATTTTTAAGGGGGTTTTTAAAATGCTAGAAATATTTGGTGAGGGATCGATTAATGTTTTGAATATTTATATATTCTTATTGGTAAAATATCAAATTTTGAAGGGAAATAGTCAGCTGTGAATAGTTCCTGTGAAATTATATCGTTTTAGAGGTTGCACAGTAATTTATGTTTCAGAACCAGTTTTAATTAATTATCCACGGTTTTATTAATGGTTAATGATCAATTTACTTGTTTTTGACAATGAGAAATTTGAAATCTTTAGAATTAATTGATATCAATGGTTATTGCTTTAAATTATTTTTATTTAAGAAGTTATTTTATTCATTTTGGGGATATCGTTGACAAAGCTTGAGAAATATTAACTTAAAAGAATTGGAAAACAACTAAAGAAAAATGATCTTTGAAGGAAATTTATGATTTTAATTAGAAATTAAATCGGTTGAATATCTATTGAAGGAATATTGTTATCGGATGGATAAATGATATTTTCCTAAATTACCTTATTATATTATTATTTTAATGACTAAATTAACCAATATTCATAAATTTATCGTACAAAATATCCATGTTTTGGTTACTCAAACATCTTAAATTTCTCGCAAAGATATATTACGTCTAATGATCATCTAATTAAATTAGAAAATAATTGTTACTTTTTAATATATATTTCTAACTAATAAGCCCCTTAATTGGATAAATGATAACCATATTTCTATTATGACTCCTTTAATTATTTTTGCCTCAAACAAATTTACTCCAAATGATAAAGAATTTAAAATTATCAATGAATAATGACCATGTTTTTCTCATATTATTAACTATTGTAACGAACATTAGATGAATAAATTAATTTTTGCTTTAAATGACTACAAAGTTAACCAATAAATTAGTCGCTCGACATAAGTGTAAAGTTACATTTAAAATATTCACGAATTTCTGATCATCTCACTAAATTACCTAAGAATTTCTAAATGATTAATATACCTTTGCGACATGTTGAATGTGACCAGTACCCTTGCTAGCAATACCCATAGGGGGACAGAATATTTTGTCGGATAAACTAGGAGTATATGGTCTTTATTGATATATCAAAATACTGTTATTTATAAATCAACTAAAAAATACTCAAAAATACTATATTATTTTACTGAATGATACCTTAAATGTTTTTAATATACATATTTCTAAAATAAATCAACAGTTCAAACCAACAACATGTATGCAAGACCACCCATTGTTAATTTATTTCCAGTGTCACATCTTTCAAGAATGCCGTGAGTGTTTAAAGAAAGCTGAGCTAAAAGAAACTTTCCAGATAACAACTCTCCTGAATGTTTTGAACAAAAATGAGCGAAATTGAGAACAAACGATTAGATGGCGATTAACTTCTGGCCACAACCCTAACAACATGAAAATTAAGATTTTAATTATTGAATTCGTTGTTTTCTGCATGGAAATACTAACAGAATATTTTTTAATTCAAAAAATCTTCATTATAAATTTTTGAATTTAAAAAATTAAATGAAGGATATATAAGTGTACATAATATTATAATATTATATAAAATTATACTGTATTTATTAATAAATTTAGAATACATAAAATTATAATATTATAATATTTTATAAATACTATATAATAATGTTTAAATATGCTTAAATAACTAAATTGTTTAAATATGTTTAAATACTAAATTTAAATTATTTAAATTTAAATTAATTAAATATAATTATGATATAACTTTATTTCTTTCGTTTTAGTATCCATAAAGTAAGTAAATAAAGAATTTACTACAATATTTTAATTATTTTACTTAGTAATGAAGAAAATGAATTATATGATTATGAAGAAGATGAGTCAGACAAAATGGTGAAACACTAAAAGACTTATGTTCTGGATTTAGAGATTTCTTATTAAAACATGAATTATATGATTATAAAGAAGATGAACCAGACAAAATGGTGAAACACTAAAGGAGTTATAGTTTTTAGATTTAGAGATTTCTTATTAAAACATGAATTATATGATTATGAGGAAGATGAACCAGACAAAATGGTGAAACACTAAAGGAGTTATGTTCTGGATTTTTTAAATGAATTAGCTGATTGTAGGTGTCCTTCAACATGAATGTTTACTTATCAGACTTAAATTATGTAAACTTTCTTTCAACGAATGTCAAGAAAAATGGGAAAACCGATGTTTTAACAATTAGATATTGTAAAATATTCGTTACACCTGAAGAATATTATTAATAATGTAAGACATGAATTAATTCTTTAAAATAAATATATTATATTTAGGTATCTGTGTTTTATGGTGGGAAATGTCATTGAAAAAGTATACCACAAATAACAGTTGCCTAATAGTCAGGTAGAATTTAATTTCTGACGATAAAATGATAAATAACATCTGTAAGTTAATGGCTTTTAAATTTTAGCAATGATAGTTGACACCGCATCAGAAACTAAGAAATACGTCCAATTTGCAAGATGTATTCCAAATGGCCTGATGGAGATGATAATTTTGAGATAGATTACCAGCAGAAGAGCGAGAAAAATTTGTAAATTAAATATAATAGGGTTGGGTGGGTCCTCTTTATCCCTTAATTAATATATATTTACAAGCTGATCGTCGTGGTGGGCGGTTGTAATCTAACTAGTGGGAGGCCTCTGTAAATATATATTTGTGTTAGTGAAAACATTAATTAATTTGGTTATAGTGCCAATGACGCATGTATTTTGAAATTATACGTTTCGAATGTGCTGGTAGTTGACTACCCATGCTAGGCGTAATGTTCCGTACGGAAAGCTATAATGCCCAGGTTCTTCTGACCCCACTTGGGGGAGGCACAGACGACCCTTGTGGACGCGAACAAATATCCACCGTGTCTTTCAGGCACAGATATTTGGTCACTGCTCATTAGGCCTGGCAATACTAAATGCATAAACTTTGCCTTGTCCTCTCTTGTCTTGATTTTTTATCGTTTAAATATTAAAGTGTGTGTTATAAGTTTATTTACTAACCTTAATAAACCATAATATGCTTTAAACTCGAAAACCCTTGCGACATGTTGAGTGTGACTAGTACCCATATGAGCAATACCCATAGGGGGACAGAATATTTTGTCGGATAAACTAGGAGTATATACACCCATGTTAAACAAGGTATGTGTATATAGAATGTGTGTGTAAAATTATTGTCAACTTCCCGTGAAGGCAAACACAGAATATTGCAAACATATAATAATTCTCTACCCCATAACTTAGTGTGTAAAAATTATTTTAGGTTTTTGACTAATTATAATAATAATAATAATAAAGTTTAATGGGTTGTATAAAAAATATTTAGGTTTTCACTAATATTGATAATAATAATTGTTAATGGGTTGTGTGTGTATGTGTAAAAATATTTTATGTTTTTGACTAATATTTGCAATAATAATAATAATAATAATAATAATAATAATAATAATAATAATAATAATAATAATAATAATAATAATAATACTTTGAAATTGTATTTGAAAATAATTTGCGACATGTTGAGTGTGAGTAGTACCCTTGTGAGCAATACCCATAGGGGGACAGAATATCTTGTCGGATAGACTAGGAGTATATAATAATAATAATAATAATAATAATAATAATAATAATAATAATAAAAATAATAATAATAATAATAAAAATAATAATAATAATAATAATAATAATAATAATAATCAACGATTTAAACAAATTAAAACAAAAATTATTAGTTCTAAAAATATTAGGCGTCATTCTAAAAATATTAGGCATCGTTCTAAAATTATGACGTAATCGTTCTAAAAATAATAGGCATCGCTCTAAAAATATTAGGCATCGTTCTAAAATTATGACGTAATCATTCTAAAAATATTAGGCATCGTTCTAAAATTATGACGTAATCATTCTAAAAATATTAGGCACCATTCTAAAAATATTAGGCATCATTCTAAAAATATTAGGCATCAATCTAAAAATATTAGGCATCGTTCTAAAAATATTAGGCATCATTCTAAAAATATTAGGCATCATTCTAAAAATATGACGTAATCATTCTAAAAATATTAGGCATCATTCTAAAAATAATAGGTACCATTCTAAAAATAATAGGCATCGTTGAGTGAGTCATTCTCTTTGTTAATATTAATGATGATGATACCTTCAATAGCTCATTTGAAAGGTCTTGGACTATGCTTTAAGATGAGGTATCGGTCAATAAAATCTGTTAACGAGAACATTAATTTTTGGGATGAAAAAAAGTGTGAGCCCGCCAGATCACTTAATTTAAAAAAATTACGTAATAGTTCTAAAAATATGTGGCATCGTTCTAAAAAATTTTTTTCCCGGGGGGGGGGGGGAGGGGGTATATGTGATGCGGGGAGCCCCTGATCTGGGGAGCCCCAATCCTACTACTCACTGTGGTTTCGTCGCTTCTGTAATTGACTTGATCTTCTCTGAATTTGTCTGTATTCCATCTTCACTGACGGTGTGACCAAGGAATTTTAATTTGGTTTTGTAAATTTCGCACTTCTCCGGATTTATTCTTAGTCCTGTTTTTTTTATTCTTTTGAAAACTTCTCGTAATCGCTCATCATGTTCAGACTGGTCCTTGCCATATACCAGAATATCGTCTAAATAAACAATTGCTCCATTAAACAATATACCCTCTAACATCGTGTGCATTAATCGCTGAAATGTTGCTGGAGCCGTTGATAATCCAAATGGAAGTCGATTGAAACAAAATTGACCTTCTTTGGAACTAAAAGCCGTTTTTTCTTGTGCTTCTTCTGCTAATGCGACCTGATAGTATGCTTGTCCAAGATCTAAAGAAGAAAAGAATTTAGATCCTGATAGGTTATCGAGTAATTGGAATATGTTGGGCATAGGAAAAGATTCTCTTTCTGTCATCTTATTCAACTCTCGATAGTCTACGCACATTCTAATTGAGCCGTCTTTCTTTCCTACTACAACCAATGGAGAGCTCCATGGACTTTTACATCGTCTTATAACTCCAGCTTTTGTTAACTCTTTTATCATATCTTCAATTTTCTGTTCTAGATGCATCGGTTGTCGTCTTGGAAATTGCATTGTTGGATTCCCAGATGTATTAATTTCGTGCTCTACGATTCTTGTGAATCCTAAATCAAATCTGGCTGCCATAAATATTGACCCGAATTCATCTAATAATTTGTTAATTGTTGGCAATTCATTTCTTCCCAATTCCTTTTTTGCTTTTTGCCTTCTCTCGTCATCAGTATAATTGCTAATCTTTGTCTCGGATTCGATATTGTTAATTTCCATCAACTGCACTCCAAATGCTTTCAAAGTATCTATCCCACCAATAAAACCTGGAAATATATTTTTAATAACAATTATTTTGATAGTCCTCATCTTATTGTGCCAATAAACATTTACTTCTGTACATCCCTGTGGTTTTTGAGTTCCTGGAAAAACTCCACATATTTCGATTTCACTGCTGCTTAAACGTGGACTGCCAATTTTATTCCATGTTTCCTCATTCATCACTGTAATTGAAGCTCCAGAATCCCACAACATCTCAATCTCAACATCATTTATCATCATCTTGCTCCATTCTCTTCCATCTGACGTCGCATACCTCATTCCCTCTGTTCTGTCATTCCGATTTTCTTCCTTTATAACCCCATTGACGAAATGTATGCAATAGAGTTCCTCGTGTTTTTTTCAGTTTCCACATCATGAATTGCATAATAGTAGTAGGATTGGGGCTCCCCAGATCAGGGGCTCCCCGCATCACATATACCCCCCCCCCCCAGGAAAAAAATTTTTTTAGAACGATGCCACATATTTTTAGAACTATTACGTAATTTTTTTAAATTAAGTGATCTGGCGGGCTCACACTTTTTTTCATCCCAAAAATTAATGTTCTCGTTAACAGATTTTATTGACCGATACCTCATCTTAAAGCATAGTCCAAGACCTTTCAAATGAGCTATTGAAGGTATCATCATCATTAATATTAACAAAGAGAATGACTCACTCAACGATGCCTATTATTTTTAGAATGGTACCTATTATTTTTAGAATGATGCCTAATATTTTTAGAATGATTACGTCATATTTTTAGAATGATGCCTAATATTTTTAGAATGATGCCTAATATTTTTAGAACGATGCCTAATATTTTTAGATTGATGCCTAATATTTTTAGAATGATTACGTCATATTTTTAGAATGATGCCTAATATTTTTAGAATGATGCCTAATATTTTTAGAACGATTACGTCATACTTTTAGAATGATGCCTAATATTTTTAGAACGATGCCTAATATTTTTAGAATGATGCCTAATATTTTTAGAACGATTACGTCATACTTTTAGAATGATGCCTAATATTTTTAGAATGATGCCTAATATTTTTAGAACGATTACGTCATACTTTTAGAATGATGCCTAATATTTTTAGAACGATGCCTAATATTTTTAGAATGATGCCTAATATTTTTAGAATGATTACGTCATATTTTTAGAATGATGCCTAATATTTTTAGAACGATTACGTCATACTTTTAGAATGATGCCTAATATTTTTAGAATGATGCCTAATATTTTTAGAATGATGCCTCTTATTTTTAGAACGATTACGTCATACTTTTAGAATGATGCCTAATATTTTTAGAACGATTACGTCATACTTTTAGAATGATGCCTAATATTTTTAGAACGATGCCTAATATTTTTAGAATGATGCCTAATATTTTTAGAACGATTACGTCATACTTTTAGAATGATGCCTAATATTTTTAGAATGATGCCTAATATTTTTAGAACGATTACGTCATACTTTTAGAATGATGCCTAATATTTTTAGAACGATGCCTAATATTTTTAGAATGATGCCTAATATTTTTAGAATGATTACGTCATATTTTTAGAATGATGCCTAATATTTTTAGAACGATTACGTCATACTTTTAGAATGATGCCTAATATTTTTAGAATGATGCCTAATATTTTTAGAATGATGCCTCTTATTTTTAGAACGATTACGTCATACTTTTAGAATGATGCCTAATATTTTTAGAACGATTACGCCATACTTTTAGAATGATGCCTAATATTTTTAGAACTAATAATTTTTGTTTTAATTTGTTTAAATCGTTGATTATTATTATTATTATTATTATTATTATTATTATTATTATTATTATTATTATTATTATTATTATTATTATTATTATTATTATTGAAAAACATAAAATATGGTTTACACACACACACACAACCCATTAAACTTTATTATTATCAATATTAGTGAAAACCTAAATATTTTTTATACAACTCATTAAACTTTATTATTATTATTATAATTAGTCAAAAACCTAAAATAATTTTTACACACTAAGTTATGGGGTAGAGAATTATTATATGTTTGCAGTATTCTGTGTTTGCCTTCACGGGAAGTTGACAATAATTTTATACATACATTCTATATACACATACCTTGTTTAACATGGGTGTATATACTCCTAGTCTATCCGACAAAATATTCTTTCCCCCTATGGGTATTGCTCATATGGGTACTAGTCACACTCAACATGTCGCAAGGGTTTTCGAGTTTAAAGCATATTATGGTTTATTAAGGTTAGTAAATAAAACTTATCACACACACTTTAATATTTAAACGATAAAAATCAAGACAAGAGAGGACAAGGCAAAGTTTATGCATTTAGTATTGCCAGGCCTAATGAGCAGTGACCAAATATCTGTGCCTGAAAGACACGGTGGATATTTGTTCGCGTCCACAAGGGTCGTCTGTGCCTCCCCCAAGTGGGGTCAGAAGAACCTGGGCATTATAGTTCTCCGTACGGAACATTACGCCTAGCATGGGTAGTCAACTACCAGCACATTCGAAACGTATAATTTCAAAATACATGCGTCATTGGCACTATAACCAAATTAATTAATGTTTTCACTAACACAAATATATATTTACAGAGGCCTCCCACTAGTTGGATTACAACCGCCCACCACGACGATCAGCTTGTAAATATATATTAATTAAGGGATAAAGAGGACCCACCCAACCCTATTATATTTAATTTACAAATTTTTCTCGCTCTTCTGTTGGTAATCTATCTCAAAATTAATCTCTCCATCAGGCCATTTGATAGTGATTTCATGGAATACATCTTGCGAATATTTCTTAGTTTCTGATGCGGTGTCAACTATCATTGCTAAACTTTATATTGATTTAAAAGCAATTAACTTACATTATCTAACATTTTATCATCACAAATTAAATTCTGTCTGACTATTAGGCAACTGTTATTTGTGGTTTACTTTTTCAATGTCATTTCCCACCATAAAAACACAGATACCTAAATATAATATATATATTTTAATGAATTAATTCATGTCTTACATTAATAATAATATTCTTCAGGTAGTACTTTACAATATCTAATTGCTAAAACATCGGTTTTTCCCATTTTCTTGACATTCGTTGAAAGTTTACATAATTTAAGTAAACATTCATGTTGAAGCACACCCACAATCAGCTAATTCATTTAAAAAATCCAGAACATAGCAATGTTTCACCATTTTGTCTGGTTCATTTTCTTCTATAATTCATGTTTTAATAAGAAATTTCTAAATCCAGAACATAAGTCATTTAGTGTTTCACCATTTTGTCTGGTTCATCTTCTTCATAATCATATAATTCATTTTCTTCATTACTAAGTAAAATAATTAAAATATTGTAGTAAATTCTTTATTTACTTACTTTATGGATACTAAAACGAAAGAAATAAAGTTATATCAAAATTATATTTAAATAATTTAAATTTAAATAATTTAAATTTAGTATTTAAACATATTTAAACACTTTAGTTATTTAAGCATATTTAAACATTATTATATACTATATAATATATAGTATAACTTTATAAAATATTATAATTTTATGAATTCTAAATTTATTAATAAATATAGTATAATTTTATATAATATTATGTATTGTAAATTTAATATATCCTTCATTTAATTTTTAAGTTCAAAAATTTATAATGAAGATTCTTTGAATTAAAAAATATTCTGTTAGTATTTCCAGGCAGAAATCAACGAATTCAATAATTAAAATCTTAATTTTCATGTTGTTAGGGTTGTGGCCAGAAGTTAATCGCCATCTAATCGTTTGTTCAGTTATCAGCCTGTTCTCAATTTTGCTCATTTTGTTCAAAACATTCAGGTGAGTTGTTATCTGGAAAGTTTCTTTGAGCTCAGTTTTTGTTAAAACACTCACGGTATTTTCGAGGGACGTGACACTGGAAATAAATTAACAATGGGTGGTCTTGCATACATGTTGTTGGTCTGAGCTGACGATTTATTTAAAAATAGATATATTAAAAACATTTAAGGTATCATTCAGTAAAATAATATAGTATTTTTGAGTTAATTTATAAATAACAGTATTTTGATATATCAATAAAGAGTTTATCCGACAAAATATTCTGTCCCCCTATGGGTATTGCTAGCAAGGGTACTGGTCACATTCAACATGTCGCAATATTAATCAGTTAGAAATTCTTAGGTAATTTAGTGAGATGATCGTGAGTATTTTAAATGTAACTTTACACTTTTGTCGAGCGACTAATTTATTGGTTAACATTTTAGACATTTAAAGCAAAAGATATTCATCTAATGTTCGTTACAATAGTTAATAATATGAGAAAAACATGGTCATTATTCATTGATTATTTTAAATTCTTTATCATTTGGAGTAAATTTGTTCGAGGCAAAAATAATTAAAGGAGTCATAATAGAAATATGGTTATCATTTATCCAATTAAGGGGCTTATTAGTTAGAAATATATATTAAAAAGTAACAATTATTTTCTAATTTAATTAGATGATCATTAGACGTAATATATCTTTGCGAGAAATTTAAGATGTTTGAGTAACCAAAACATGGATATTTTGTACGATAAATTTATGAATATTGGTTAATTTAGTTATTAAAATAATAATATAATAAGGTAATTTAGGAAAATATCATTTATCCATCCGATAACAATATTCCTTCAATAGATATTCAACCGATTTAATTTCTAATTAAAATCATAAATTTCCTTCAAAGATCATTTTTCTTTAGTTGTTTTCCAATTCTTTTAAGTTAATATTTCTCAAGCTTTGTCAACGATATCCCCAAAATGAATAAAATAACTTCTTAAATAAAAATAATATAAAGCAATAACCATTGATATCAATTAATTCTAAAGATTTCAAATTTCTCATTGTCAAAAACAAGTAAATTGATCATTAACCATTAATAAAACCGTGGATAATTAATTAAAACTGGTTCTGAAACATAAATTACTGTGCAACCTCTAAAACGATATAATTTCACAGGAACTATTCACAGCTGACTATTTCCCTTCAAAATTTGATATTTTACCAATAAGAATATATAAATATTCAAAACATTAACCGATCCCTCACCAAATATTTCTAGCATTTTAAAAACCCCTTAAAAATCATATATTACCATCTTAACCTTCACTAAATCCAACCGAATATAATTTCACCCACTTGAGCCCTTTAATATATCTTAAAATCCATAGAAATTCTTCAAAATATGAATTTTATTTAATTGTTACAAACATTCTTCCATTGAAATAATTTAGTAGCTAAATTCAAAGACCTCAGTAAAAGATCAAAATTCGCTAAAATGAATATTTCCTACAAATATTTCACCACATTCACCATCAAATATCTAATTAGAGATGAAATATATTGATAGATCATCGATTCGGCTAATTATAGCCATTATAAAATGATATATCTTTCAAACTAAATCACAAATTTCAGTATATTTTACATTAATTTTCAAGTAGATTTCAAATATATCATCATCATGATAAAATTAGCTGGTTTCAACTTTAGATTTTCAATATTTTAAAGTTCATCAATGTGTAAATATTCTTAGAAAATATATGAAAAATATAGTTTTTAGATTTAGAGATTTCTTATTAAAACATGAATTATATGATTATGAGGAAGATGAACCAGACAAAATGGTGAAACACTAAAGGAGTTATGTTCTGGATTTTTTAAATGAATTAGCTGATTGTAGGTGTCCTTCAACATGAATGTTTACTTATCAGACTTAAATTATGTAAACTTTCTTTCAACGAATGTCAAGAAAAATGGGAAAACCGATGTTTTAACAATTAGATATTGTAAAATATTCGTTACACCTGAAGAATATTATTAATAATGTAAGACATGAATTAATTCTTTAAAATAAATATATTATATTTAGGTATCTGTGTTTTATGGTGGGAAATGTCATTGAAAAGTATACCACAAATAACAGTTGCCTAATAGTCAGGTAGAATTTAATTTCTGACGATAAAATGATAAATAACATCTGTAAGTTAATGGCTTTTAAATTTTAGCAATGATAGTTGACACCGCATCAGAAACTAAGAAATACGTCCAATTTGCAAGATGTATTCCAAATGGCCTGATGGAGATGATAATTTTGAGATAGATTACCAGCAGAAGAGCGAGAAAAATTTGTAAATTAAATATAATAGGGTTGGGTGGGTCCTCTTTATCCCTTAATTAATATATATTTACAAGCTGATCGTCGTGGTGGGCGGTTGTAATCTAACTAGTGGGAGGCCTCTGTAAATATATATTTGTGTTAGTGAAAACATTAATTAATTTGGTTATAGTGCCAATGACGCATGTATTTTGAAATTATACGTTTCGAATGTGCTGGTAGTTGACTACCCATGCTAGGCGTAATGTTCCGTACGGAAAGCTATAATGCCCAGGTTCTTCTGACCCCACTTGGGGGAGGCACAGACGACCCTTGTGGACGCGAACAAATATCCACCGTGTCTTTCAGGCACAGATATTTGGTCACTGCTCATTAGGCCTGGCAATACTAAATGCATAAACTTTGCCTTGTCCTCTCTTGTCTTGATTTTTTATCGTTTAAATATTAAAGTGTGTGTTATAAGTTTATTTACTAACCTTAATAAACCATAATATGCTTTAAACTCGAAAACCCTTGCGACATGTTGAGTGTGACTAGTACCCATATGAGCAATACCCATAGGGGGACAGAATATTTTGTCGGATAAACTAGGAGTATATACACCCATGTTAAACAAGGTATGTGTATATAGAATGTGTGTGTAAAATTATTGTCAACTTCCCGTGAAGGCAAACACAGAATATTGCAAACATATAATAATTCTCTACCCCATAACTTAGTGTGTAAAAATTATTTTAGGTTTTTGACTAATTATAATAATAATAATAATAAAGTTTAATGGGTTGTATAAAAAATATTTAGGTTTTCACTAATATTGATAATAATAATTGTTAATGGGTTGTGTGTGTATGTGTAAAAATATTTTATGTTTTTGACTAATATTTGCAATAATAATAATAATAATAATAATAATAATAATAATAATAATAATAATAATAATAATAATAATAATAATAATAATAATAATAATAATAATAATAATAATAATAATAATAATAATAATAATAATAATACTTTGAAATTGTATTTGAAAATAATTTGCGACATGTTGATTGTGAGTAGTACCCTTGTGACCAATACCCATAGGGGGACAGAATATCTTGTCGGATAAACTCGGAGTATATATAATAATAATATTAATAATAATAATATTGATTAAACTTTGAAAATAATTCTTTGAAAATAATACTTTGAACAATATTTGATGAAAAAGTTCCTGAAATAATCATGAAAATGTTGAAAATCGTGAAAATATTGAAAATGTAGAAAATTATGAAAAAATTGATAATTATTAAAAAATGCAAATGATGAAAATGTTGAAAATCCTGAAATTGACGTAGAAATTAAGTTTTATGAATATGTAAGTAAATAATAATAATGAAACTTCTAAAAAAAAAATAATAATTAGAACTTTGCAAATGATAATTCTTTGAAAATAACTTTGAAAATATTAATAATAATAATAAGATGAAAAACTTTCAAATAACTGTAAAAATAATAATTTAAAATAATAATAATAATAATATGTAATCGATAATTAAAACAAAAATTAATAGTTCTAAAAATATTAGGCATAGTTCTAAAAATATGACGTAATCATTCTAAAAATATTAGGCATCGTTCTAAAAATATTAGGCATCATTCTAAAAATAATAGGCATCGTTCTAAAAATACGAGGCATCGTTCTAAAAATATTTGGCATCATTCTAAAAATATTAGGCATCATTCTAAAAATATTAGGCATCGTTCTAAAAATATGACGTAATCATTCTAAAAATATTAGGCATCGTTCTAAAAATATTAGGCATCATTCTAAAAATATTAGGCATCGTTCTAAAAGTATGACGTAATCGTTCTAAAAATATTTGGCATCATTCTAAAAATATTAGGCATCATTCTAAAAATATTAGGCATCATTCTAAAAATAATAGGCATCGTTCTAAAAATACGAGGCATCGTTCTAAAAATATTTGGCATCATTCTAAAAATATTAGGCATCATTCTAAAAATATTAGGCATCGTTCTAAAAATATGACGTAATCATTCTAAAAATATTAGGCATCGTTCTAAAAATATTAGGCATCATTCTAAAAATATTAGGCATCGTTCTAAAATTATGACGTAATCATTCTAAAATAAGAGGCACCATTCTAAAAATTTTTGGCATCGTTCTAAAAGTATTAGGCATCGTTCTAAAAGTATGACGTAATCGTTCTAAAAATATTAGGCATAGTTCTAAAAATATTAGGCATCGTTCTAAAAGTATGATGAGACATTGGGTTAGTCATTGTCTTTGTTCTAAAAATGAGATGAGTCATCGTATGATAGGAATCTATAACTCATCTTAAAGGTCTTGCATTGGGCTTTAAGATGAGGTATCGTCCAATAAAATCTGTTGGTGAGAACATTAATTTTGGGATGAAAAAAAGTAGGGGCCCTCTGGATCACTTAATTTAAAAAAAAAATTACGTAATAGTTCTAAAAATATTAGGCATTGATTACGTAATAGTTCTAAAAATATGTGGCATCGTTCTAAAAAAATTTTTCCCGGGGGGGGGGGGGTATGTGATCCAGAGGGCCCCTGATCTAGAGGGCCCACATCCTACTACTCATAATCATTAATTGATTCTCTTGTTTCTGCATCATCCGAGTAATTTCTTCCGTTTTCTTCGTCATGCACACAAGCTATCATTTTCTTGTTCTCATAGTTATGTTGGTCTTTCTTTCTTAATAAATAACAATCACGAAAATTATGCCCTCCCTTACCACATATCAAACATTTATCTTTTAGTGGACATTCATATCTTCTGTGCCCATATTCGCCACAGCAAAAACATTGGCCTGACTGTAATTCGCCGTTTCTTGGATCAGGAAGGCCTCTAGATCGATTGTATAATCTCTTGGCAATGTGTTTAAGCGAAACCGTTGGTGTCCTTCTCTGCACATTCCGTTCGACTGCATGATTCATTTCGTTATTTCTGCTATACGAATTATCTGGTAAATTCTCTCTTCTGTAATTTCCTTGGCTTCTTAATACATTGGTGTTACTTTCATTTGTTTCTCTTATAAACGTTTCTGAATTTCTTCTCCTTGTTGCTTCCGCGTAACTACTCTTCTTTATTACCATAATTTCTTCCGTCTTTTCTTTTGATTCCACTTTTTCGTAAATTTTGGCCAGTTGATTTCGTTCTTCTGCTGTCATCGATGGTTTCATTGTTAGAGCATCCTTTAATCTTCTGTCTCTGACGCGTCCAGTTATAATTTCATTGGCAATCTCATCTACCCTCATTCCTGAATTAATAACTTCACTCACTAATTTCAATACCCTGATTTTGAAGGTTGCATATCTCTCATTTTCCTCTTGTCTAATTGCAGCAAGTTCTTTAATCTTGTCTATAATAGTCAATTTAATTGTAAATGTTTCGGAAAACCACTCTTTAGCTGCTTTATCTGTTGTTTTTTCTGTTTTGAAATTTTTCCACAGTGTATCCGCTTCATCGCAAAGGAGAAAATCGAATGCTTCTGTCCTCTTCAAATCATTCCTAGCGATCCAATCATCAATTGCCTGTATCCATTTTTCAGCTTCCTTGGTACACCTGCCGTCGTATCTTCTAATTTCCATATCCAAGAGTTCTTGTGCACGTTTCGGTAGTGCGTCTCTTGCAGACTTTTTCCCTTCTCCTCGAGTCGTCATTGTGTGAACATTTTCGGCGTGGTCGCCAGTTACAACAATTGGTTCCATCTAAAGATTTATTAATATAAACACAGAGTGATCACTCTTAAATAGTAATGTATATTGCGTAATAACTAACACATTGTATCGAATTACGCAATATACTCTGAACTGTTCACATTTGGTCCTTGGCCTCTAATGTAATATCATTACTCTTTTTATTTAAATTATTAACCTAAATTTCATTTAAATTTATTTTAATTTACAGACCTCAACAAATTTATTTCGATTTAATCCTGATTGATCCTCTGTGCTTTTCTTTTCAAATTTTATGCATTTATATTAATTATTAATTTTTATTTTATTGTTTCTCTTTCTATTGTTATTTGTCTTAATCTCGGGTTTATTATTTTCCTCATTTGATTGATCCCTTAACATTGAAATCACTAACTACGAAAGTATGAGACCCTATGCTCAAAAAATAAGAAAACTAAAACAAGATTAGATTGAAAGCTTGTTGAGAACATATTTTCTTTAGCCCAACATTAGTCTTGAATTCAATATAAATCTTACATAATTCTTAAGAATTGTTAAAAATCCAACCAGATTTGTAAAGGTATTCAGTTCCCATAGTTGGGAAATTTTGCATCATTCATTGACAAAATTATTTAGCAAAATTGAGTGAAGTCTATGCAATTGATATGCTTCGAGAAATTAAGGACGACTCTTTGATTCTAAAACGGTCGCGGGAAAATTTTTCTAAATTTCGCTCATGGAATTAATTGAATTAAAAAGATAATAAATAAGCTTTCAAACTTTGTGCGTCAAGGACACATATTATAAGCATTTGATTATTTGAAAGTTATATTTTTCATTATATTTACATTTTGAAAGTTTTCTAAATATTTCTTTTAAATATATTCATGCAAATATTATTTTTAATGAAATGGAAATGTCAGTATTGTTGGGCGAAATGTGTCGGTACTTAACATGCATACCCAGCAGTAATAGTATTTAAAAATGAAATATAGTAAACATCAAATAAACAGATATAATAGAGAAAATACAATACACAAAAATAAAACATCCACATTAAAAATAAAATAAAAACACGAGCAAAAAGTATCGCACGAAATCTACTTAGATATAACCAAAAACACATCACAACAATAAACAAATTCGAATAAAGGCGATAAGTAAAAGTAGGAAATGAAATTAAAGAAATTTCCATAAAATCATAATGAAACATAAATTAAAGAAAAATTGTGCCAAAATTTGAATTAATCCCAGAATAACCCATAAAATGGCGAAATCCATCATGGCCGACAAACGACCAAATAAAATTTATAAAAATAAATATTTAAGATTTAAAATATCAAAAATCATAAAAAGAATCAATATAAAGCAATTAAAATAAGCATGGAATATTCTGGAAATGTACATATTCATCATGGATGCAAATTTAATAAAACATGATTCAAAAATAAAATTTTGAAAATAAAAACAAAAATTATTGCACAAAAATCGCCATCAAAATTGATAAAAGTTATGAATCGAATGTTCTTGAATTCGAATTTTTTCTACTGCATCTGTACACACACGCATACTTGCACACCAAAAATAGGGTATATACGGATGCATTTCAATCACAATCTACACATTTATGCCAAAAGTTTTTTCGATCTGACGATTTCTTGTCATTTTGTTATATCGTTATCCATTATTTTCATAATTAAATTATATGAATTTTTAATTTTTACTTTTATTTTTCGTTATTGCAAGAGTGACTAGAATCCATGTGTCATTTTCAAGTGCAGAATTCTAGCCAGTCCTGCATCTGATTAAACCAAGTAATCATAATAGTTGATGGGACCAGAACCCGCATCGACTATGTAGGTCTACGACCTAGAATGCACCAAATTTATAATTCCACTATCACTGGAGGTCCAGCCGACTTCGTGGTTTTGTGACAAGGAGTTCGTGGATTAATTGTCCTCTGTGGTGGAGGGCATGGTAATTCGGATGTGTCGGTTAAAATAAACTTAAATAATAACCTTTTGCGGCAACGCCGGTCGCAACATAACCCAGTGTGGTCGGGAAAATGGGAAAATTTTAATTAATTTGACTTTTCTCACATTAATATCACATATCTATATTTTACATTTAACTACTATTACATAATACACTAAGGGTTCACTCTATTAAGTCGAGCTGAACAAATAACTTATATATGGACTCAATTTCTCTATAATACCACATTAATTAATACGAAAATGTAAACGGTTAAAGCTAAATAATCTAATTACTTTCAGATTTGTATTTTTTCAAATAACCGGGTGATCCCTACCCAAATATTTCCCCGATAACTGTAGTCTTAGAAAATTCAGATTTCCCACTTTTTCAGCAATCACATCTACCAATTGTAGCATTTATTCCATTTTCATGCATCGGAATTTTTATACCTATAGAATAAACTACATGCCCATTACCCCACCGATTTAAATAATTAAAATACCTTTATCATTCTATATGTGAAATCTATCTCCACTCGCATTTTCGATAGGATTCAGCATATAAGAATAAGGCGCAAGAAATTAAAAATTATAATTAAATTCTGATGTAATTCTTTGAATGTCTGCTTGTTTATGCACTCTTGCATTATCTAAAATTAAGCATACATTTTCTAGGTGGAGCACATCTCTTAGATGAATATATAGCTCATTAGTATAGCCAGAGAAAATATCTGCGTTGACAGTGGAATGAGAGATTGTTTTACAATATAATATCCCACTAAGGGACATTCTCGCAATTAGCGAAATTGAACGTCCCCGAAAAGTTGGGATTTGTACATTGCTGCGAGTTCCTTGTTTAGATCTTGAGTAAGATTGGAAATTTCATTATTGAAATAGTCATTGAACCAGAGAGCATATTCCTTTCGCGCAGAAATTTTTTCTGGCATATTGACTCTATCCAATTCTCGATGAGACAATTTTATAAAGTTATTTCTAAATTTTTTAAGGCTCTATTGATTGTCGGAGTTGAAATGGAAAAACCATTGCCTTCTTCCTGTTCAAGGCACGCTTTTATCTCTTTTAATGTAAATTGAGGATTGATGGAGACAATGTTATCAATTTTTACTTGTATTCTTTCCTTAAGAACTGTTTTTTTACTTCCACCCCTTTTAATATGAACGAAAATTACGAAAATCTTACGAAAATTTCTAATAACTGAAAGTGTGGAACAATGATTAATTTGTAACAGTTCTGCTGCCTCTTTTGTTGTTTTACCTTGTCCCTGAACCATATATATATATATATTATATTCTTCCGTGTTTCGTTTGAAAGTTTACTATATTTAACTCTTGGTTAGGGTTAGGGTTAGATGAACTATTTTCTGAATTGCATTTGGCTTCAGATATATTATTAACAACCATTGGGGTATTTTATTAATTTTTAATTATAAGCCTGAACAGTATCTGTACTTTTATAAATTCGTATAAAATTTTTAAAATTTGAAATGTTGAAATTGAATGATAAATGGTATATAAATTTATGTATATCACTAAGTCGATAATAATAAGTAAAATATATTTATCATTATCATTATATATTATCATTATATATTCGAACTTTATTTTTATGTATTTGTGAAATCCAAATTTTATATCTATAATTTTGGGTTTTGTGCGAAATCTCACATTATTATATCCATAGATCGATAATAATAAGTAATATGCTTCTTCTCATTACATTCATAAATTTTAATTTTAGCTACTTATGATATAAAATTTTTATGTCTGTAACCAGTAGCGGATTTAGCTATAGGCGTGGGGGCGAGTCGCCCCTCCACGCCCCTGTTGAATCCTAATTAGCGCCCCCCCCCAATGATAATTTTATGAATTTTTTCTCTTATTACAGTTTTGTCTGTGTACAAAGTTCAACTGGATTTAAACAACTCCAGCTGTTTTGCTGCATCATATTAATAATATTACATAGCTCCAGTGAAGAGCGACTGTTTGAAGTTTTTAAGCTTGTATAGTGTTTGTACATAAATCTAACCATAATAATTATTGTCAATTTGGACTTATTTGACAAACAAATTATTGCGTTACTATTGAAATATTAAAATAATATTCAATATTGAATTAAAATAAAATTTAAATTATAGCCATGGCTGAGTCAGCTGGTGATACTAATAAAAGCAAAGCAATTACCAAATTAAGTGGATCATCTAGGCGTAAATTGGCAAAGGAAGCCAGTCTCAAGGCAGATGCTAGAAAATATATTAAGTTAATATCATTTATAACTAAACAGTCTAAACTGCCAGTAGTTCAATCAACTGAAGTTTCTGCTAAAAATGATCATGTATTTGATGATCAACACCCATCTACGCATTCGAGTTCCTGTGCTGAGCCTGCTGAGACAGAAACATCATCTGAAGTTCTTGTTGAAGATGAGCAAGTAGTTGATGAACAACACCAGCTATACATTCATGTGCAGAGAATATTGAGACGGTAACATTACCTGCTCAGGGCTTGAAACATAATCAGGGTGATTCAGAATTTGATACAGTGGAAAAACAACTTGCTTCAGATATTTTACAAGAACCACTTCTTCCTCAATCCGACTTTCCTACAGATCCAGGACTCTACATTAATACAAGCATAAGCTCGAAACTGATACGAAAATTATTTGAAATCGGACCATGTCAACCTGGACTCAATGAACAATTTCAATTTCCGACAGATGAATTGGGGCGCAAGTTTCAAATTTCTTGGTACACAAAATGTTTTGGAAAAGGTTGTATGAAGGAGGAAAGAAATTGGCTTGTCTATTCACCAACAAATCAAAAAATGCATTGCCAAGCTTGCTGGTTATTCGCTGATTGTAAAACTGAAAATTATAGCAAGGAATGGTCCGACCAAAATTTTGGAGTTTATAACTGGAAAAAAGGCATGGAAAAAATCGTTAAACATGAAACTTCCAATCAACATCAAAGTGCAATATGTCAATATTTGCTGGCTAAATATCGCATTTCAAATGATAAAACTGTGATATCTGGTTTGATCAGTCAGGAGCGTTATCAAGTGGAAAAAATTAGAGAAGTTTTGAAACGAATGGTAGATGCAACGTTGTTTTTAGCAAAACAAGGTTTGCCATTTAGAGGACACAGAGAACATTCTGGCTCTGACAGGTGTAGTAATACTGGAAATTTTCGTGAATTGCTATTTTTATTGGCTAAATATGATTCCACTTTGGACAATCATCTAAAGTTTGAAAAGAAAAATGAACTTTATTTATGTCATGATGTACAAAATGACCTAATTCAATCACTTGTCTCAGAATTATCCGCAAATATTGATAATGAAGTTAGGTCTACACAATTCTTTTCTCTAATTGTTGATTCAACAATTGATATATCCAGAGATGATCTGATGTCAGTTTCTTTAAGATTAGTGTTAAATTCAGGACAAGTTGTTGAACGATTTATAGGCTTCATCACGTTGGAAAACAGTAATGCTGCAGCATTTTCTGATATATTATTAACGGAGTTACAAAAGCGAAACATTGACATTACACTTTGTAGAGGACAGGCATATGATGGTGCCTCTGTGATGTCTGGGATTAAAAATGGTCTTCAAACTAAGATAAAGATACTTTCACCAAATGCCATCTTTGTTCACTGTTGTTCTCATGCATAGAATTTGGTGACTATTGAAGCAATGTTTCTTAACAGTGATGTTCAGTTGTTCTTTGGTACAACAGAAAAGTTGTATACTTTCCTTACATCAAGTCTACCACGACTACATATTCTCGAAAAACATCAGAAGTCTCGATATGAAACGACATTAGATACTCTTAAACGACTTTCTGATACAAGATGGGCAAGTCGAAAGCATGCAGTTGATGCAGTTGTTGGATCATTCTCCGCTATTATATCTACTCTAGAAGATATAAATTTTGGGGAATCAAATGAACACAAAGGAAGTGTCAGAGCAGAAGCTATGGGACTATCTATTTTGATAACAAAATATTCTTTTGTTTTTCTGATGCTATTTCTACAAAAGCTGTTAGATAATATCTTTGTGTTATCAAACTATTTGCAACGAAAGGACATTGATACTGCGTTTGCAAAACAATTGATTTATGTTGCCAGAAATAAGTTTGCTGATATGAGAAGTGATAAAGCTTTTGAAAGTCTAAATGTTGATGTAAAATCATTTATTATCAAAAATTGTTCCTTACTAGACGTTGAAACAGAATTTAAAGAAAAGCGAGTTGCAGAAAGGAAACGCATGGCAGGTGAACTTAACAGAGATGAAATGGTTGATGATCCAACTACACGCTTCAAATGTGAAACGTATTTCACTGTCTTGGATACACTTGTAATACAATTAGATGAACGTTTTAATGATTTTCATAACACTGTTGCTTTATTCTCCTGTCTTGATCTATCACAAATATCAGAAGAAAATAAAGAATCTTTTCAAAATTTATGCGACATTTACAAAAACGATATTAATATTGAAGAAGCAATCCTAGAATATGATACTTTCAAATACGTGTATGCATCAATACGCCCATTACTATCTTGTGAACTACAACTTAAAGAGGTGCTGCCTTTCTTGGTTGAAAAACAGATGGCACTATGACTTCCCAATTTGGCAATTTTCTATAAAATATACTTGACTCTTCCTGTTACATCTGCTACTGCTGAAAGAAGTTTCAGTAGACTGAAAATCATCAAAAATTATTTGCGATCAACAATGACAAACGAACGTCTGTCTGGATTAGCATTAATTTCAATAGAACGCGAACTGGCTGAGAACATTGACTTTGAATCGACTATAAATCGTTTTTCTTCAATGAAATCACGCAGGAAGCAATTTAAATAATAAAAAAACTTGTATGTTTGTTACATCAATAAATTTACTAGAATAAATTTACTGAATATAATGCTTTTTAATAATATTAGTATTCACTCAATACTCGCGAAAATAAGTAGTACCATCTTCATAATTTGTGGCGCCCCCTGAAAATTTTCCTCGCCCCCCCTCACGCACCAAAATCTAAATCCGCCACTGTCTGTAACTCTTACTTCCTTCAAAACTTTCCCTTATTATACCCATATGTGGATCAGTGGCGTAACTACTGGACGCAGGACCCTACGTTGCGAGGACCCACAAGCTATAGGGGGCCCAAAATAATTACTAAAAAAATATTTACAATCATTTTCTGAAACTTTTTTCCCGCAGTTATATTTGCCTACAAACATAAAACTATCATTGAATAGCGGCTGCTGTGAATAACTATGTATTAAACTTTAACCGAAAAATTTAAGTGGAAATATTTTACATTGCGCGGGGGGCCCTAATTTTGAAGTTCCGCCACTGATGTGGATGATAACAGAAAACACTTTATATATTTATAAAATTTACTGATGTATACGAATTTTTATTTTATGTATTTTTCGGTATCCTACCCATAAGTTGATAGTAGGGTTTATGCAAAAACCGACTTTTGACAAAACCGGTTTTCGAATTTTTCAAAAAATTATAAATTTATTTAAAAACTAAAATAAAATCTTATTTTGAAATTTATTTAATATTTACGGAACTAGAAAAGACAAAATAAATAATTATGCCAAATAAAAAACTAAAATCGGTCTAATCAAAATCTGTATTCCATACAAAAAGAGATTATAAATTTTTATTTCATTTAGTATTTCTCTTCAGAAAATATGATTTCAAAAAACATAAACTGTCCACTGAACGATTACTTATCTCATTCTTATGTTGAGGTCTCGATATTCGAAAACACTCAACTTGTCTGGTTCTTATATAGGTGTAAATCAAAACAAGTCTGTATATAAATATTTATTAAGAATAAAATTTACCTAAGATAGATGATATAAATTTCAATATACAATTGTATTCTACAATGATTCTTTCCTTTGTCCAATTCCCGTTGAAGTATTAAAAAAATTGCGATAAATGTATTTTGTTTAAATGTTGTGCTTAATTGAAAGAACATGTGATTCGTTTTTGTGCTGTCTCTGGTTTTAAATGTTTCGCAGGAATTCCCTTTGAAACTGTTAGAGCGCTAATTTTTGGCGAATTTTTATGATTAAAGTTTGCGTTATACTATTCCCAGAATTAATAAGTAAAAATATTTTAATTTCCGGCGTATTCGCGCGGAATAATATCTATAATATTAATATTTTATTATAATATTTTTACCATCTGTTTTGTTATTACTTTATTTATTAAATTATTAATTTGATTTTTTGCTAAATCCCAAAACAGATGTTTTATATTCCTGCACGGAATATTATATTTCTAAATAATATTCTATTACTATTTTTAATTAATATAATAATTAATATTTTGTAATTTTATTTAATCCCTTTTTTTGTTATACTGTTAAATTTGTAATAATTTTTTTATAATACCATAAACCATATCTGTACATTATATAAAAGAGTAAAATCATAAAGAATGTACAATAAGAGTTAATCAATACAATATAAATAAAATAGTCAATTGTCATAAAAATAAAACAGAAATTGTCAATAAAATAGTCACAGATATATCACATAAATATAGTTCGTATGGGATAGGTTGGATTGATTTCGAATTGATTGCATCTGACTTGTCTTGATATTGACTGATCTTCTTGAACCCCATCTATTGCCTTTCTTCGGCACATACGTTAATTCTATAACTCTTAGGCCCCGTTCTGTAATACTTATTGAGGGTGAATGTGGTGATGGGCCTACCCTCATCATCCAACACTTATTTTGGAAACAACATTCCCTAAAATAGAAAATACTCTTTCAGTGGCTACTGAACTTGGTTTAATGGTTTTCAGGGCATCTAATAATAAATCTAAATTTCTTGTTCTTTTATTGGTTGCCTTATATTTTGAAAATTCAGCCTTCAATGTCTTTGCATTTGATATTATTTCTTCAGGTTCATCAAGAAACTTATGAATTGATTTTTCCATGGCTTCTTTTAGAGCTTTGTAGTTGCCCCGATTATGAGTTTCTCCGACTCCTCCTCCCATATATTCATATTCAGAATCTATTTCGCTTTCCACTGAAAAATTTGGATATATTCTGAACAATATTTTTTCAGATAACTTAATAATATCCAATTTTGAAGCTTGTGGGAGTACACTACCAACACGAACCGAAGTTTTATTTGCTGAAAGGTTTTGTGGATTTTTCAAATATCGTAAAAGAGATATCAATCCAACTTTTCTTCTTTCATTAATTCGAATTAGTATAGCATTTAAAAATTTGGAACTAATATCAGTCTCTAAATTATTTTGTTCATTTAATAAAAATTCAAATATGCCTTCACTTGTTACTAAATTGGAATCTCGCCTCCCTAAGGCCTCAGTTGCTAGACGTATTGGTCCCAATATTTTAACAAGCTCAATGATTGTAGGATATTGAGCTTCGTTCCACATACAAAACTAAAACAACACATGCTTTAAAGTTTTAAATCTTTCAACCATGGCTTCTAAACTGTTCAATCTCGCTTGGCAGTCTAGAACCAGACTTAATTACTTTCCTTTTCTTATTTAACGTAATTCTGAAGGATGCTATCTCTAACAGGAGATTTTCTAAAATATTTGCAAATTTTTCTAATTTCGGAAATTGCTTCTATGTAATTGTCAGACAACATAGGCAATCTACTGTCATTATCTAGCTTATAGGAATTAAAAAAATCCTCGCCATAATCATCTTCGCACTCTAATGGCTCCATGCCATATTCCAATTCCTGACTTTTAGTTGTAGCAAATACATCGATTTTAGCAATTTCTTTATTTTTATATAACACATCAACAACTGATAGGTGTATGGTGTGTGAATAGCAAAACTGATCAATTATAGATAATAACTGACAAAATTCTTTCATAACAGCAGCACCATCATTTGTCGCTGCAACTATATCGGTTGCTAGATCTGAGTTAAAATTTTGTTGCCTCTCGGAAACTAATTTTAATGTTTTCTTAGCATCGCAGGAAGTAGCTATTGGAACTTATCACAAATTAAAATCTCCCACTAAATGGTGTACATTGATATTCAAATATCTGCGATTTCTTTTGCTAGTCCACTCATTTAAAGTTATAGAAAAGTTTTCCCCATTCTGCTTAATACAATCAAATTCATTTATGGTTTCACGTTTGGCATATTCATAAAACGTATAAATGAGATTCATTACTCGACAGTTATTTTTTTGTAATGAATATCCCATTTGTTGTAATGACTCTAGTATAAATGAGCTTGTTGTGATGCTATTATTTATTCCAAACTGCTCCTTTTCACAAAATCAAAGATACTGTGGACAGGATGAGGGTCCAGGTGTTTTTTGTTTATCGGTCGTTTGATTCGTTTCTGATTTCTTGTGCAGTATTATTTGATGAACTACTTTCAGATGATTGTGGAGATTACCCGTAGATGATCTTTTACAGCTTAACATTTTTTACAATGATTGCAGCATGCCTGGTACTTTCCAATCTTTTCGAAATTATCCCACACCTCCGACTTATTTACTACATTCATTTGGTCTAAAAATCAAATGAAATATTATTAATATTTTATATCAATTTATGTAAATGTTATTAATATGAATTGTATAAATTGAAAATTGATGTACGAAAAAAAAGTGAAAAAGATGTACGAATGGCGATTTCTATTAATAAAATCTTTACCGTGTTTATTTAAGTAAATTGAAAATTGTTTAATTATTTTATTAATGACTAATAAATAGTTGATTTTAATTCAAATTTTTACAAAGTTTAGTAATATATCACATAAAATTTCAAATGTTTATTTAAAAAGTATTTACACTGAAAACAAAATTTGCGCTTTAAAACATAAATTCCTAAAAATTTACTTTGAACAAACACATGTCTTTTTTATTCCTTCAAAATTATTATTAAAAAGATTTCAAGCATTCTTCAATTGATCTCAGACCAGTCATATTTAAATTTGAATAAATGTAATCTTCATCAATTAAATAATTTACTTATTTTCACTAATTAATTTTTAATTTAATTAATTTACTTATTTTCACTAACCGGTTTTAGAAAACCAACAAACCATAGTTGGTAGTGTAGGAAAAATTATTTTACATTATTATATTTATGAAATATATAACCTTTGATATCGGTAAATTTTATTTTATGATAATGCTTACCTTCCCTTTACCCATCTCAACCCATCCTTGACATACCACAACATTATGATTATTGTCATTAATCATATTATCATTAATGTCCTCGCAATAATTATTAGTACTACGATTATTATTATTGTTACTATTATTAAAATTATTATCATCACTAGCACTCCTATTATGGGTATGGCAATGGTTATTACTAATATGGAGAATAAGTATTATTGTGATTATAATTAGTGATAATGAGATTATTATTGTAGTGCTTCTCACTCCAACTTTTATCAATTTAATAATTGAACTTAAAATATATTATTAAATTAAAATTAAATTAGTTGTAACTAAATCAAATTAAAATCAATGTTTAAATAATCTTCACTTTTTCCAAAATCAAAATCAATATAAAAAACAATTAATGAATCATTCAACTTCCCAAGCACAAAATCTCATCAGCACTAATAAAGAAAATGTGCCATATTCGATTATTATTTTGCTATAATTTTATTCCATCGATCTCAAAAACCCCAAAACCCAACTTTAATTGATAAGAAAACGTGGAACATTACTGTCCGTCACAACAACATCTTGTTCCAATTCCGCTTAACCGAAAATTTTATGAAAGACCTAGCGAAACAATTTTTAATAGACTAAAACGAGTTTTCACCTTATATAATGAAGTCCCCATCGTTGAACCTTTTCAATCCCGGAAATATCAATAGTCACACTTTTTCAGGACAGGAGGTGGTGCCAAAAGAAAGATCACTCATCCACGCCCATCGGCAGAACCCAATTTATATTTTTAGACTCAGGCAGCACCACATCGTCTTGGTTACGTATTTTTGAGTCGCACACAAATGCCAACCACAAATCCAGACAAGACCTCTTGTTATACGCAAGACCTGACGAATTATTGTCAGAATTAGTTTCACAAATTGCTGACGCATTAGACTACAAAAAACCTTATGAGTTCATGAAAACATCAAAACTATCAAAACCCACTCCATAGGCAAGCCATGCACCATCATCATTGTTATCCCAACTCGTACGAGAACTAGAAAACTCTCATACCGGTCTATCAAAGAACTCTGCTCTCCCACATCACGTCTAAACCTCATTACTTGTCTTCGATTCAGACCATTCTTCCCACCTGAAAAAATCGCAAATAAACTGGTCACCAGATCACCTATTCGTAACACACTGACATCCATCTCATCCGTTTCTGACCCCTTGCTTCAAGAACAGATATCCTCCTTGACAAAAGCTTTCGACGCATTAACTAAACCCCTTTGACAAACTTCATACTACCAAAGAACTCTTTTCCACCTCTGACTTGTTTTTTCACAAACGGTTTCCTCCGACGTTAGAACATGTCACATAAGATGTTCTTGGCCAAACCCCCCGCCAACCTTAAGAGTTATTCCCATCCGTATTTACCACAACCTCTTCGGGTTACATGCATAAAAATGCCTTCCAGGATGCACTTTTGTGAATCGTCACTCAAACAAACCACAAAACGACAAAAACTGCTCCAATTCCCCCCAAAAAACTAACTTCACCATTTGAAAACCCAGGATTTTCAGGCAGTGCCTTTGCGATCAACAACCTCTTTACAGTTGAAGCCATTTTCAATTCCAACTCATCAATTCACTACCTCTCAGACTCCGGATCATCATTTTCGTTCCTCCCAAAGGCTATAACTCCAGACCTCAAATCTCCTTTCACCGTCATGGCAGCCAACGACACACCTATTCAATTTTTGGGAAAGAAAACTTTCATTCAAGCTACCGACATTGAACTCAATTTTCACTCACAACTCCCACATAGCAGACACAATTCATCCAATACTAGGCTCCGATTTCCTCAGCGAGCAATCCCTCGTGGTAGACTGCAAAAATCGACGACTATTAACTATAAACCGACACCTCGATCCTATATCCACAAATTTATCACCAAACAGAACATCAATTTCTACGCAGATATCTCCAACTATCCAACTCAGCTTTATACAATCTACTGACACGATGGAACACAATAAACACATGTCAGATATCCAACACTCACCTAATTCAGAGCTAATGCACGACATAATCGAGACAATCTCAATCACATACCCAAACCTCATCACAAAATCCCCTATCATAAAACCTACAACTCTATCGACTCATTATATTCCGACATTACCGTGCATACCACAACACAACCGAGCCAGACTCCTCCCACCCATCAAACTCGACGCGGTTAAAGCCAAATTCACCAGTCTAAAGAATGCAGGTTTTATACGCCGTTCTTCATCACCATGGGTATTACCAATACACCTACTCACCAAGAAAGACGATTAACTCAGGCCGTGCGGCGACTACCGTAAACTCAATCAAGTGACTGTTCACGAAACATACCCAATGCCACTTATCAAAGATTTAATAACACGCTTTTCACAATCCATCATATTTTAAACTATTGACCTCTCGAAGGCCTACCATCAGTTTCCTTTCCATATCGATGACGTTCCCAAAACCGCTAAAACCACACAATTTGGAAATTTCGAATAGATGTTCATGCCTTTCGGCCTAAGGAATGCAACTCGGTCCTTACAACGCTTTATAGACACAATTTCCAGGGACTTCCCCTACGATTTTGCATACCTCGATGATATCGACTGCAAAACCCACAACAAAGACCTACACACTGTTCTTGACAAATTTAACCGTCATAACTTACAGATCAATGTAAATAAATGCAATTTGTTTCAAAAATGCGTCAGATTCCTTGGTCACGTACTCTCATCTACGGGTTGCGAACCTTTTCCTGAACGGCTTGACGTAATCCACAGCTTTACATTACCTGCCACCGTAACACAGCTAGGTAGCTTTTTCGGCTTCGTCAATTTGTGACACAGATTCATAATAAACACATCACACATAACACACTGAACAAACTCAACTATTAACCGGTCCGACACACACGTGACGCATTCAACACAGTCAACGACGCTCTTGCCAAGATTACAACTCTTCATTACCCGAGTCATGACCTCCCATTCACCCTCCCAACAGATGCATCAAATATCGCCGCCGGCGCAGTCCTTCGTCAAATTAAAGACAATGTTTCACTCCCAATAGAATTTTGTCTAAAAAATCTTCATCGGCAGAGTAAAAGTACAATGCATTTGACAGAGAATTACTTGCTATTTTTCTAGCTGTTAAGCATTTTTGGTCACATTTTAAAAGGTACACAATTCACAGTCTTAATTGATCACAAACCTCATATCCACTGCCTCACCATGAAAGACCCAACAAACAGGGTACACGGCCAGATAACACACCTATCATCTTTCGACATTAAGTTCGTCCATGTCTCCTGTAAAGATAATGTGATCGCTGACTATCTTTCCAGAAATATATCAGCATTTATCTCATCAACCCCAGTTCTTACTCAAGATGTTCTCCGTTTAATCCCACCGACTTCAGAAGATCTCGTCCACTTCAAAGACTCGCTACAGACAATATACGTATACATTACGATAGATCCTACACGCTTCGCTTCGGAAAGATCCAAATACTTTAACCCTTTTTAGTTTACATGCTAAAATTCAAGATCATCAACAATCTCCGTGCAATCGTCAGATTAAGTGTCCATGCTTGCGTTGGAACATTGACTACTGGACTATCTTTTTAAAAAATTTACCAATAGTTTTAATATCAACCATTGAGTGTCGCGATAGGAATTGAAACTGAGTTTGGTGTAGATTGATAGGATTAACCAATTGATTTCTTTTTTAAAAAATACATTTTCTAGTTGTGGAACATCGGGAAAGGTCACACAAGTTGTTCAACAACTTCTAGTTTCTCAAAGCTTGAGGTTTTCTTGGTCATTGTGAATTATGACCTAAATAAGATGGTAACAAGTATTTATACCTTCGAAAGATGTTGATTATCCAATCAAATTTAAGTAATTTTTCTTTATTTAATTTGCGTCCTTGATGTAATCTTATTAGTATATTTGTGAATCTTTTCTTTATTTAAGTGATTATTATTATTACTATTAGATGTTTTATTATATGCTTGATAATAACAGTATTATTATTATTATTATAAATATCATTAATACTCTCATATAAGAAAAAACTAAGGAAATATTCACGAAAATTTATTCAAGATCAACAATTTTAGAAAAATAAAATTTCCGAAGAGATTTTACTAAAGCCCATTATACGAATCTTTGGTATAGATCCGCGCAGCAACTATATCGAATGATGCATGGATATTCTGGTTCCAGTTCCTTTGTGTTTCTATTTATTTTCACGTCCTATAAGAACTATAATCCATATTCTGGTATGATTGTAAACCAGGTCAGGAGTCATAGCTGCTAGCCGATCTTTCATCAGGTCATTCATATCAGAGTAATAGAATCTCAACTGCTCTACAATAACGGCAACATATTCATTTGAAAATAAAATATTAAAAAATGAAAATAATAAATCAAAATTTATCATAATGTTCGATTTTGTTTCCGATTAGAGTTGATATATTATACATTTTAAAACTGACATGAAATGAACAAACATTTTGTTTTAAACAAATTTCAACTAATCAGATATTGGCAAATAGATTTCATTTTGAATGTTAATAACAATATTTTTGTACTCCAAAATTTCTTAACCTAGCACAACTACTTTACCACTAGCAAACACCTAACAAATCAAATCTGGAAATAATTCTGGTTCAAACATACAATCACATTTTCTTAACATGTTTTATGAATCGATACTATGACCCATATCCATAAACCATAGTAATCATAATTGATTGACTTTTAATATTATTTATTTAATATTGTAACTTATTAACACCAATGATTTCTTGCGTCCCATTATTCTGATTTTACTGGATTTAAAAAATATTATCGGGTATTTTCCGCTTCTATCAACAATTTCTGTGGTTTTCCATTTGAGAACGCCAATTTTGACACATCGAAATTTCCTTTATAATTTATATTTAATAACATTATTAAATCATTTATGAAATACTAATCTTTATATAAATATTTTAGAAAGAGTTCTTTAATATGTCTAATTTAAACAAAAAACTATATATTTAAAACGCAATAATGGAATTAAGAAATGATGCGATTTACCAAATCGTTGGGCCAAGCGGTAGCGAAAATCATTGCTTGTTTGTAGATTATTAAAGTCTCTATAATTCAAATCAAAATTCAACAAGATTTATTGGCTTCGGGGTGCAGATGAAGAACATGGATTGACTCAAAATAATTCCTTAAGTTGAAAAATATGAAAATAGTAAAGGGGTTTGATAAAAACTTGTCAAATCGCTTAAAAAAAGCGATGTCATTATTATCGATGATTTGTATCAAGAAGCTAATAAAGAAAAGAATATTTTCCTGCAAGATACACGTATCCGAATAATCGTTATTTTCTAATAAGTGTATTTCAAGATGCTACAAGTCAAATATTTATTAATAAAAATGTCCAAATGCATAATTAATATGCAAATAAGAAATATTGGAGGGAAATATCCATTTCTTGATTTCACACAACAGTGTCCTGATGATTTACGGATAAAAACTGAAATTTTCAACAACAAAGATCCCATAGTTTATAAACAAAGTTGAAAACATTTTTGAGTAATAATAATTTTAAAGGTACGAGTTAGAAATCTTCAAAAAAATTAGAAAAAGTATGAAAAAAGCATTAAAATCAAAGTTCCACCAAAAACTAGTTATACTCCATCTAAAAAACTTATAATTGAAAATTTCCCTGCAATGAATCTTTTTTCAAAAAGTCCTAAATCTATTAAAAAGAAGAATAAGAAAAGGAAACATGCCGAAAATGGAAAACATGTTAAAAATCATTAGAGTTTTCAGTTTTCAATGCAGTGTTAAAAGCACTAGGCATGAAACGTATGAATATTTTACATTTATTCCTCATTTTGTTGTCTATGATTTACTCGATATTATACTCAAAGTAATCTAAGGCAAGATTGAAATCAGTAAATTCAAAAGGAATTTATTGAATAAGTACAGAAAATCTTTGATATCGCTGGTAAATAATAAACATCCTAAACAAATGAGAAAAATTATATAGAGACATCAAGGTGGATTTATTGGTGCATTGGTACCTATTAGGAAACTAAACATAAACAATGGGTGCTAATACTTCATTACTCAATGTTAAATTAAACTTTAAATCTTCTTGTTGTAATGAAGAAGATTTGGACAAACCCAGAAGACGAAGCAAGTTTCGGTGGAGTGGTAAAATTAAAAAAAAGAGTTCCGGATTCGTAAAAAAAAGCCAGAAGTGGTTATCAGAATAGCTTGCTTACAGTTTTAACAAAACAATGCGGAAAAGATTTCCAACAAGAGCTTATAAAACATTTGGTATTGACGATATATGGCAAATGGATTTGATGGAGATGATATCTTATTCGAAAATTAACAAGGGGTATAAATATATTTCAACACGTATTGATGTTTTCTGTCGCTTTCCTCGCGCAATTCCAGTCAAAGCAAAATTTGCAGATGAAATGTCCAAAGCAATTAATAATTTATTTGAAAATGGACTTCCAGATAACTTACAAACTGATTTATGTATTATTATTATAATAATAATAATTATTATTATTATTATTATTATTATTATTATTATTATTATTATTATTGTAAGATGATATAATAATTTCCAACGAATTACTTACATAACCAGGTCACTAGACCTTGATATCTATTGAATGATGCGGGAATGCTTGTATAACTAAATTAAGTAAGTATGTTTGTCTTCTGTGTCAACAGTATCACTTAAACTAATAATTCTCCCTTTTGTAGATTACGCAATTCAATGTACTATAAATAGTATAACGATTGTGTGTTCCGTTTAGATTTTTGTAGTGAATAAATATTTCTGTGAAACTATGTCTTTTTCTAATATGGCGACCACGCCAGGACTCCAGAACTATATCAAGCCACCTAATCAATTGCTGCCAAATGGTGATTTAGAAATTTTTATTTTGGAATTGAAGAGATTTTTCGAATTCACTCAACAACCGCAAGAAATTCAAGAAATTGTTACCAAGGCCTTTTTGTCGGTAAAGTTGATCTAGAAATATGAAGAAGTACAGAGCGATTATTCAGGCTATGAAGAAAGATTAAGAAAAGCGTTCGAGCCAAGGAAAAATCTAGCCATGGATCTAGACGCAGCTTTAAGATATCGAAAAGGAAATGACTCGCGCACCGAATTTTTCAATAAAGTGGAAAAGCTCGTCGACAATGTTCTTCGACACAAATTAACAAAACCGGCATTAATGTTATTTTTAATGCAGAATGCAATGGAAGATATGGAAACAAAAAAAGAATTGAAATTAAGAGAAGTTAAATCAGTAGATAAGGCCAAGGAAGTGATATCAAGAATGGAAGAAATTCAAAAAGAGCTTTCATCAAGTGAACAATCCTTAGCATCTCTACATGAAAATAAATCATATGCGGAGACAGTCAAAAGTCCGAGAAAAACTCAGTTGTACCAACAGAATAAGACGCCAATATTTTCTAACTCTAGAACCAATGAGGCCGTGAACTTCAATATGCCAAATAAAAGTGACTGGAAGAACGGGACCAGGCGATTTAAACTGCAGAGATGTTGGGCGTGTGGAGAGCAAGGACATATTCGAGCAGAATGCCTAAACGTAAAATGCTCTCAATGTTCCAAAAATGGTCATTTCAAGTATCAATGTTGGGACATCAGAAGAAATTCAGTTAAAACAGAAGCATATTACAACGGAAGAAATTATGATAAAAATCAAAAACAATTTGGATCCAGAGGACAATACCAAAGCAGAAACCAATCTTCAAACAGAGGACCACATCGAAGACAATGCAATGCGATATACGACTACGAATACGAGGAAGGAGAGCTGATTCAACAGGATGACATGCAAAAAGATTGCAAACAGCTAAAAGGGGAGGCTCCAGTTTCAAGGGAGTTGCTAGGAGCCATAAATTTGGTTTAAGTAAGTATATTGTTGACACAGAATGTTTGAATTTGAATGCTTGTGATTTCAAGATTTCCGTAATGAATGAATTTAAAGATGATTTAAAAATTAATGATGTAATTATGAATGATTGTGAATGTTTTGACTTTGAAAATTATTTTGCATATAGTTTTTATGAAATTAATAACAAAATTGATAAGATTATGAGTATCGATATAATTAATATTAAAGTTAATAAAAATAAAGAAAGACCTTTTGCACCTAAATTCGTTTACGAAAGAATGAATGGCAGACCTAGTGTAGGTATTTGGCTGGAAAATAAAATAAAAGTTGATTGTCTTTTGGATACCGGGGCTAGAATAAACGTGATTAGCGAAGATGTTGTTAGTAAATTAAAGATGCGTGATAAAATAGGGGAATCCAATATTATGGTTACATGTGCAAACGAGAGCACACTTAAAATCATAGGAACAATATTACTAAAAGTGAGAATTTCGGGATTAGAATTGGTAATAAGATTCTTTGTGGCAAATAAGATTAACCCGAGCGTAATTGCAGGCGTAGAAATGATGAATTGTTTTGATATTAAATTACAGGCAGTAACTAAAGTAAAATTAAAAAATCAATTAATGAATTTAGAAGAAAACAATTTGAAAGGAATTATCGACCCAACGATTAATAAATTACTTAAAGAATTTTCGGAAATATTCATGAAAAATAAATGGGATGTAGGAAAAACACAGTTAATTAAACATAAGATAGTTACTAGAGGTAGCCCAGTGACAATAAATCCTAGACGTCAGCCGATTCATATTGCTCACAAAATACAAGACATGCTAAAAGACATGGAAGAAGCAGGAATTATAAAAAAATGTGACTCGGTGTGGAATAGCCCATTGGTATGTGTGTTAAAAAAGAATAAATCAGATATTAGAATATGTTTGGATTTTCGGGCACTAAATGCAATTACGGAGAGACCTCGATTTCCAATACCAAATATTGAAGAGATGATGGATATCCTAAATGGAGCACAGATATTTAGCACTATCGATCTTGGTAATGCTTATTATCAGGTGGAATTAGAAGAGGAATCAAAAATAAAGACTGCATTTTCAACAAAAGATGGTCAATATTGTTTTAACCGAATGCCTTTTGGAATTGCAGCTGCTCCAGCAACTTTTCAAAAATTAATGACTCAAGTTTTGGGTGATCTTAATTGGAGAGAAGCAATTGTCTATTTAGACGATATCCTTATATTTGCAGACAATGAAATCGAACATAAAAAAAGACTAGAAAGAGTTTTTCGAAAGATTCAAGAAGCTGGTTTGAAAATAAGCTTAGAAAAATGTTGTTTTAACAAACTAGAAATAAAATTTTTGGGACACATTATAAATAAAAATGGTATTAAGACAGATTATGAAAAGATAAAAGCAATGCAAGAATATGAAAAACCAAAATGTATTAAACGTTTAAGAAGCTTTCTAGGCTTAACAAATTATTATCGAAAATTTGTTAAAGATTACGCCAAGTATGCAAGACCATTAGAAAGGTTATGTGGGTCTAACAAAGATAAACTTATATGGACTGAAGAATGTGAAACAAATTTCAACACCCTAAAGAAAGCGTTAACGTCTACCCCAGTACTAGGATTTCCGGATTTACGAAAAACCTTTATTTTAGATACAGATGCTAGTTTCGATACGATTGGGGGAGTGCTTTCGCAGTTGAGTAGTAATGGACAAGAACAAGTTATTGCATATGGATCAAAGACAATGAATAAGCACGAAATCGGTTACTGCATTACGCGAAAGGAATTGCTTGCAATCTATCATTTTACTCAGCATTTCAAACACTATCTATATGGAAAAAGATTTACTTTAAGAACCGATCATAAAGCTATAACCTTTATGATAAATACAAAAAAGCCAATTACAGCACAATCCCAGACATGGATTAACTATTTAAGTGGGCTAGATATCAAATTAGAATACAGAAAAGGAGAATTGCATGCCATCGCAGATGCCCTATCAAGGAAAGACTGTACTTCATGTAGTCAGTGCCAAACAGTTCATGAAAACGCCAAGGTAGATAAAAATAAAACTAAAATATTGGCCATAGAAAATATGGACCAAGAAATAAAAGTAAATAATGAAGGTGTAATTTTTAATATACATAAAGACTTATGTCACGCAGGGGTAAAAAAAATTTACGAATATGCTCGGAAAAATATGAAAATGAAAATTAGTGAAAATGAAGTTAGAAGAGTGATTGAAAATTGTGAACAGTGTCAGAAACGGAAGACGTGGACAAGACGAACAAAAGAACCGCTGATTAAACAGAGTACAGATGAAGTTTTCAAAGAGATATTTATTGATTTCTGCGGACCATTTAAGAAAACAATTCATGGAAAACAATATATTTTAGCTATAATTGATCAATTCAGTAGGTATATATCATTGACGGCAGTTGCTCATCAGGATGAAAAGACGACGGCAAAGATTTTAAGAGAAAATTGGATTTTGAAATTTGGTGCCCCTAAAATCATTCACTCCGATAGAGGAAAAACATTTGAATCTCAACTCCTTTTAGAAGTGTTGAAAACGCATCATATTACAATAATATATTCAAGCCCATATCATCATAGTACAAACGGTTTAGTTGAGAGGCAATTTAGAACTATAAGGGATGCAATTGCAATTACGTTAAAAGACAAACGGCATAAAGATTGGGCAGAAATATTGCCAGATGTGGAATTTATGTTAAATGCGACGATACAGCAGACAACCGGATTTTCGCCCTCTGAAATAATATTTTGGCGGAATATTTGTAGACAATGGATGGAAAAAGAGAATTTGGATATACAAAATAATGATGCTAATAATCGGAGAAGGGAGATTGTGGAGGGAATTAAACATAAACAAAACATAGAAAAGAATTTAATTACACAAAATTATAGGAATTTTGAAGTTGGAGACCAAGTATTGGTTAAAAAAGAAAATACTAGAAAGATGGATGAACGTTATGAAGGGCCTTATGAAATAACGGGAAAACGACATGACAGAAGCTATGTTCTAAAGAATAAGCAAGGCAAAGAAATAATTCGAAATGTAGAATGGATCAAAAGTTTTAAATGGAGGGGGATGTAAGATGATATAATAATTTCCAACGAATTACTTACATAACCAGGTCACTAGACCTTGATATCTATTGAATGATGCGGGAATGCTTGTATAACTAAATTAAGTAAGTATGTTTGTCTTCTGTGTCAACAGTATCACTTAAACTAATAATTCTCCCTTTTGTAGATTACGCAATTCAATGTACTATAAATAGTATAACGATTGTGTGTTCCGTTTAGATTTTTGTAGTGAATAAATATTTCTGTCTTTTTCTAACAATTATTATTAAAAGTAAATAGTTTTACAATACAATAAGTTATTGATTAAGTTACACAAATCCAGGATCGTCTCAAAATAAATGATTACAGTATATTCTCAATACATTTTTAATACTGATTCATAATGTGACGCTTTTTAATAAATACAATAATAATATTTATTATTCAAAAAGACCTGCTGTTAGTATTGGATCTTTTGTCCCCTCTAAAATTATTAAAATAGAACAAATTATTATAAGTGATGATGAGAATGATTATATTTTAAATAATAATAATAATCAAATAGGTGGTTCGGTCGATTTTAAGGGGGCCAAAAAAAATCTATGATTTGACGTTATTTGATTTATTTCAAATTTCATTAACAAAAATAATAAATAAATTGATTTCGGAAATGAAAGGAATGGGGTCAGTTAAAATTCAATTCCCAGTTCTCATACAGTTTGAGAAAGATGGAGAAATTAGAAATAATTTCTTCTGTAATAGTGCCAAAGTATTTTCGGATAATTTTCCAATTGAGGGGATAACTAAATCAAATAATAAAATCGAAAAATTAACCTATTTAGGTAGCGGATGGCGTTTGGTTAAAATCAAAGAAATAGATTATATTTTAACAAAGTTTTCACACATAAATTGGTTAGCTGGCCATAGTTATATTCACACACCAGCAGTTTTAGTTTCTAAAAAAGCTATAGTAAATCTTCAAAACACTGATAAGTTTGAAAGGAAAAGTAGTGAGTTGAATATGGCTATAAATGTCCTAACTTATAGAAAAATAGTCGCTAAACCTATCAAAAATGAAGATAGTAATTATATTCCCATCACCCGCAATAAGATATTATTTACCGATGTAAGGTTACTAACGGTGAACCCATATATTTAATTTTATTGGAAGACGGTGCTAATTTTCATTGCACTGCAGTTTTTGATAAAAAAACTTATGAATTCTCACCCAAGTAGTTCCTCTCACTTACGGATTCATGTAAACTGGTGGTGTAAACTGGTAAATAACTATACTAATATAAAATCATATTTTGGTTTTACTGGTATGGATTGTGTAATTATGATATTGCTGTCACCTTATTAATATACTTGTGAGTTGAATGTTTTTAATTAAGTTTTTGTGTGTTGATGTATATTAATAATAGTTATGTTAAATAATTAAAAAAAATAATTAAAATAATATTTTTAATAATTTTAAAAGTTTAAATATAATTGATTATTTATAATTGTTTTTAAAAAGAATGATTATTAAAAATTTTTAGATGTACGAATGGCGATTTTTAATAATAATAATATTAGTCTTTGTTAATAAAACATAAAATCATATTACAAGCGAATCATGCTTACGGTTCCAAAATAAAATCATGATATTAAGTGGGTCGTGATAATAACAGAAACTCGCTTAATATCCACATACATGACATTAACTGAAAACTCGGTTATTATCATTATTCATGACAATAACCGAAATTTTATTTCAATAGAGAATTTATTTATGTATTTATTTATGAAAAAGACATTATATTGACTACTTAGTAATGATTTAATTATTTTTAATATACATCCAATATATTGACTAGTAATAATTCATTTATTTATTTATACATAAATACGCTCGCAAATTTATTTGAAACATTTTTCTAATGTTAACTGACGTGTTTTGGTTGCATTTTTTAATAAAGTGTCCTGAACTATATTATTCAACTGATTTAAACAGTATCAAGCTGCAACATTGTTATTTGTTAAAAACATTTGTATATTTTTAAAAGATTCTAAAGCATTATTGTTGGTTATAGTTTTTGCAGTTGATTCTTTTTCATCGTCGCTATCATCACTTGCCACATTATTATTTTCATTTTGCTTTTTTTTGTTCCACGATGGATTCCACAATCATTTAATCATTCAAAGGTTCCAAATATTCATTAAAATCAAAATCGAGTTCATTTATATACAAAGCAAGTTCGTCACTTTCAATTAAATCTATAGCATTATTACGAAATATTGCATTTTTGAAACAATTTCGTACAGTTATGCTGGTAACGTTGTTCCATACTTCTTTTAATAAAAGTACCGCATCCAATAGATTAAGTTTTTTTACTATTTGCCCAGCTTGTATTTGATCAGTGGAAGATTCAATTGCTGCTAGTAATTTCAATACAAGTAATCGACGATAATGGAACTTAAAATTGCGGATAATGCCTTCATCACACGGTTGAGCTAGTGATGTTACATTGGGTGGGAGGAAAATTAATTCGATGTTATTAAATTTTAAATTTGGATGCGTAGAGCAATTGTTTAAGACTAAAGCAATCTTCCGACTTTGAGAATACAGTTCTTTATTCCATTGACGGAGCCATTCTTCGAATATAGATGACGTCATCCAGACATTTAAATTATTTTTATAGTTTACAGGTAACTGTCTAACACCTCGACAGCAACGCGGTGTTTTAGATTTGCCAATTACTAAAACTAGTTGCTTTTCACCATCCATACTGGCACAAAGTAAAATAGTAACTCTTTCTTTTGATACTTTACTCCCAGAAAGTTCAGTTGCCTTAAAGACATGTGAACCATTCGGCATTGCACGCCACAATAGGCCAGTTTTGTCGGCGTTGAAAATATCTTTTGGTTGATAGCGGCGGAATACATCGACCAAGGTTGTAGATAACCATTCTTCTGCTGCAGGAACATCTGCATCAACATTTTCCCCATGTGTTTTTTTATATACGATTCCAAATCTTTTCTTCCATCTATCTCATCATCCATTAGTGGCCATAAATTTTATGACGGATCTCTAGCAAATTCTTCAGCTATGACACGCAGTATTTCACCGCTGATGCTAATGTTGGTGGCTAAAGCACCCAGAAACCATTTATATAATGCTATATCTACATCTTCAGCTCTGCTATGCCGTTTTCTTTTTCTATTGCTGTTTAAGTTTACAACATTAGATAATGCACTTTTGTTTTTATAAATTTTGCTCACTGTTGATGAATCAATGTTGAATTTCTTAGCAACAGCTGCATACGTTTGTTTTGGTGGTCCATCACAAGCTGCTATAATATCTAATTTTTGTTTTACAGTTAATTCTGTTCGTTTACGCTCTGTCATTGTTGATTTGTAAGAAATTATAAATTACATACATGAGTATTAAAACAACATTCACTTTAATCTCAAAAAAATTAAGAAAACTTATTAAAATTTACTTTTGTTTATATCAAAACCCTGTAGATTTTGGTTGCTTCCAATAAATATATGTCTTTGTAATATAGAATTTCATATTTTAACTTCTATATATAATTAAATAATTTAACTTTTCTTATAACAAGATAAAAATATTCGGAAATAATAATCTAGTAACTAAATCTTTTTAGTACTTTAATTTTTCAAAAGTCAATATAAAATAATAATTTTAAATATTCAATATTATCAGCTTTTAATCAATCATAACATTTAAATGAAAAAAAGAAAAATTTATATATCAGTACAGTTTTGAAATTTTCAAAATATGATTTTTTTTAAAATGATTAAATAAAACTTTCGAAATTTAAAGTTTTTTTAAATTAATTTTTTAGAATTTACTCGTTATTATAAAATCATACGGCAGGTGTTTAATAATTTGTTTTGTTACGTTTAATTTCTGGTTTGTAGTTGCCGGCTTATAAATTTCAATAAATATATATTTAAATGTACAACTGTGTTAAATATGCTTGTTTTGCTCTTGAATATCAGAAAAATAAAAATACATAACAAAATATTTTTTGTTTACTAGATTATAATCACGATTTTAAAATTTCTTAATAGGGGTACTAAGCCGTAAATTTATTAGCGCCAGAATGCCTCGAATAATCCGGTTTCAAATAGTACGGCTAAATTCCAGAACCGATTAACCGTACTGCTCGAGGTATTCCTGTATGTATGTATATATATATATATATATATTGAGGATACCTAAATGATAAATAAATAAATTATCTGTGGGGAAGATTGCCATGACAAACGGGACGATCTATAGGAACTCAAATAAGAAAACGGAAGTAAAAAGAAATTAAAAATGAGAAAGATAAATCAAATAAAACTGAAACAAACAAGAAATTAAAACAAAGGTCATTGTTAATTAAGAAGTACAAATGAAGGTGGAATTTCAAATTCCAGAAAAAAATAGAGGGAAAAAGCCGTATCTTGACAGCTTGTCAAAGATAGCGAAATTGTCGGGAGAATGCGGCTTAACAAAAAAGGAAAATGGAAAACTGAATCTGTCGCCAGTGTCACAAATGAAACAGACTATATAAGGCAGAACAGTTGACCGAGAAAACAGAACAAAAAGGAGAGCAAAAATAGGACGAAACTAGAAATAAAAAGTTAAAAGGAGAATCAAAAATAGAGTGAAACGAGAAGTGACGAGAATCTTTTGTAAAATTGAATATAAAGTGGAAGTGGATTAAAAAAAATTGTGTGGTTAAAGCAAATAAAACAATCAATCAACGTATTCTGTAATAGAGTAGTTGACGGCTAGTGATTATTGTTGTGATTACAGAAAGGGCTATTCTTCATGTAGTGTCGAAATAAGCTTTGTGTGACAAATTGGTTGTAATTGAAATTTGTACCATCCCGTGTGGATATTAATAAAGCTTATCGTGTTCGGGAGTGTTGAATTGTGAATTGATAAACACGCTTAGGAGTCAGAGTAAAAGTTTGAATTTACAAATATTGTTATCAACTCAATAACCCAACATATATAGATAGATAGATAGATAGATAGATAAAATGATAAAAAAATATTTTTAAATAATAACAACTAGTAATAACATATATTATCAAGCATGCAAAAATAATAATAATTCATGTTTTTAATAGTAACAACTGCAAAATATGGATATAGAAAATAATATAAATAGCGACGTAAAATCATAATTCTTCGCCAAAAGATTATTCCTTTCTAAATTAGACCTTTCTGAGATAAGTTGAAAAAGGTCTTAATAAAATAGAACAGACAAAAACGTTTTACATAAAGTTTAAGCACGAATAATATAACATATACAAAACAAATTTTTCTATCAATAGTATTACAAAATCTAAATATATAAGAAGATCATTATCTGATAAAGGTACGATATTATCAAAAAATCCCTTCACATGTTATGAATATGGTAAAAAACCAATACCATTTAGCAAAACAAGGTGTGATTAAGGAAATGAGTATGCTGATTTCAGATGGCTCAAGATTCTCTATTTCAATGGACGAATACACATCGTTGAGAAACCATCGCTATATAAATATAAATGTGCATTCCTTAACTAAGTTTTGGAACCTGAGCATGGTTCGAATATTCAGTGCGCTTCCTGCGGAAAATATAGTTGATATGGTTGAAACCAAATTATCTGAATTTAATTCATCTACAAAGAAACACAATTTCTAGTGTAACTGACAGTGCATCAGTTATGAAAAAATTTGGGAGATTGAGTGGTATTGAGCATCAATTATGTTATGCACATTTGTTGATATTAAAGAAATAGTTAATAGTAGTAATGATAAGGCTGGTGCTTCAATGTTGGAAGAGCCAATTAACTCAACTACTTAAATGTGGTTTTAAATTAGAAGATGCAATTTTAAATGTAACGCGAATTGAGTGCAGAAGACATTTCTTATGATGTTGAAAACATCATAAAAGGTATGAATATTTATGAAATAATCGGAAAGTGCACCAATAATTTAGACAAATTATTTAATGCTTTGATGACCATCCAATCGACATCGGTTGAATCTGAAAGAGCTGTTTCTTCTGCTGTCACAAAAATGCGGTCATCATTAAGTGATAGCTCTATTAATTATGTGTTTTTAAAAATCTTTTTTAAAAATAATTAATTAAAATAATTACCCTCTATTATCCTGAAAGGGACCTTCATAAAGTCTATTTTTGTTTTGTTTATTTGTTTTTGTTAATTATTTTGTATTTTACGTTTGTTTTTTTAATTAAAACTGATTTTTTGTTTGAAAACAGATGGTACATTATTATTCTATTTATAAAATAATTTTTTTTTAATTTCTGTTCATAAAAAATTCCGGGATTCCGGTATCCCGGGAATATAACAAATTTTATCCAAGAATTTGAAAATTGCAGGAAATGAGAAGCCCTAATTTATTTCAAGATACATTCGTTTTTACAATGAATGAACATGTTATTATAATTTGTTAATATAATCCTATTTTTTAAAAGTATTCTAATTCATATGCTAGTATTCTTTGTAAATATTGACATCTAATTTATTAAAAATATTTTTGTAATAACATAATAAATATCTTTAGAATTAAAACCCAACAAATGGTTCCCAGGAAGAAGGCATACAATGAAAGTGATATGAAGAATGTCATTACGAAGATTATTAAAGATAAATGGTCGGTTTATAAGTCGGCGAAGGCTTTTAAGATACCATGGAGCACTTTAAAAAACCGGTTAACAGTTCTTTTATTTTTAACATATCAAAATTTATTGCATTTTAAATAATATAACGGTACCAGTTACACACAAAAAGGTTACCTTTGATTAATAATTTTTCACGGAATTAGACATTCCGATAAATATGTTATCACGAAATTAGACCTTCTTTAACACGAAATTAGCCATAGCATCAGGAAGTTACACAAAAAGAACATGGTTGGTTTGAACGTATCATGTACCGGCACATTACAAAGTTTTCTTGTATCTATAATTATTGGATAGCTAGGCTTTCTTTTAAAATATTAAGAATATTCCTAAGTATCACAAAGTTAGTCGAGTTTGCCCTACTTAGTCAGAGTTTGCCATATGGAAAGTTTGAGCGGATCCATACTGATTTTGACACCATTCTAGAAGAGTGTAAATCATCAAACCTAGAGAATCTACCAATAACTCATCAGCAGAGGGGTGATAACTCAAAATCCGTGATAATTCATAATACAGTCGGACATAACCGAATTTTTGAGAATTATCAATTATTTTTACCTTTTCTTAATTCCTGGGAGAACCAAGAAACTTTTCTGAGATTTTATTTCGGAATCTTCTTAATTGAATCAAGACGCAACTTTTTTTATGAAGGATGTCTCGACTAAATATGTCGCGTTCTCAAGATAACCCAAAAATATTGATTGATTACACTTTCTTAATTCCTATGACAACCAAGAACATCTTTGAGAACTTTATTAAAGAATCCTCCTAATTGAATAAAGGCGCAACTTTTTTGTTAAGGATGTCTCGACTAAATATGTCTGGTTCACAATGTTCCAAAAAATATTCCTTAAAAACGTGAAATTTATATCGAAAAGAAATATTTTCGTTGATTTCCATATAAAATAATCTGTGTCGAAAAATGACAAATATTTTTCGTGGATCATGTCTGGGTGAAATCTTAAAATCTAAGAAAAGCACTTCTGACTATAATCAGAAATTACACTTTTTAGTCATAATTTGCACTTTGCACTTTTTTTCACCTAAAAATCAATAATAGAAATTACCAGAGGTCGCAACGGGTACCCGTGCCCACGGTTTACCCGTACCCTACCCGTACCCAACGGGTGCGGGTAAAGTTTTTAAGAGTTGACAGTCGGGTAGGATTCGGATAACATCTGTTTACCCGAAAATTATTCTGTTTTATATCATATTTTATATCATAAAAATAGCTGGCGCGAGTGCACACGCAAGCATAAATCACGTGAACATTGAAATCTAATTGGTTCAAAATTTTGTGCAAGCCGCTTGCCGAAAGCAGATTCTGTTGTGTTAAATTTACGAATTCTATATTTAATAAGTTTAAAACCTATTAAATGACTCAAACTATTAATTCAACTAAAGAGTATATTAAAGTTGAATTATCTAAATGCGATGATTCTTGCAAAGCGTTAGAGCTAAGAAAGAATTGTAATACGAAGAAAAGAGTTTCCGAATGTTGAAAGACGTTTTTATTTGTGTATGAGAAGTATTCAAATGCTCTTCTAGAGTTTGATAGTAACAAATTTGTTGCCTGCAATTATTGTCAAGCTATGTTTACTTACAAATCATCACTTGGCTCATCAACGATCAACAAACATGCAAAATCTTGCAAATCTGGAGCAATAGCGGCATCAAGTCAGACCGGCGCAATGCAACAATATATACAAAAAGGCAACGCAAGATATGGAGACAAAACAAAAGTAGCTAGGGCAGCAGCGCTAATGTGTGCAAAAGACAGCACCATTTTCTCAATTAAGCGATTCCGGATTTCAGCAACTATGTAAGGTGATATTGGAAAATGGGGTGACTCTAAGCAGGCCTGTGGACATTGCTGATCTAATGCCTAGTCCAAACACTGCCAAGAATTATGTTATTGATATGGCAGCACAAGTTAGAGAACTAGTTAAAGCTAAATGTAAGCAGCATTTTGATGATAATATTGCAGCTGGATTTACAGCCGATCTATGGACTGACTCGATTAAAAAACGCTGTTTTATGTCAATAACAATTCAATACATCAATTCTGAATATTTATTGAACGCTCGAACTCTTCAGGTTAAAGTATTCCATGCTGAGTCACACACAGCCAATGAAGTGTTTATTGAATTTGAGTAATGTTTAGCTAAACATGGTTATAATAATTCTTCATTAGCAATTACATGCTCTGATAGTGGTTCTATTATGGCTGCCATTGGTGGAATTCGTTCTAAATATTCTTGGCTGCCATGTGCTGATCATAAGCTGGCTACTGTTTTGAAAACTGTATTCAACAAAACAACTGAAGTTGTAAATGAAAATCGCTCAGAACTATTTGAATTAATTGACAATTGTAAAAGTTTAGTGACATATTTTAAGCAAGCAAATCGGTATAAGTATACAATAGGGGGGCCACTTTTTTATAAATAAATATATATAGATATAAATATTTAAATATATTAAAGTAATTAAAACATAGTATAGTTCAAGTATATATATTAAAAAGACTATCAAGTTACGTTTATATTTACTTGGTATTACACACCACCAAAATCATATTTTTCACGTATTTGATTGATTAATACATCAAACGCACGCTCATTTCGACAAAATCTTCTTCTCCACATGAATTCATCTAAGTACGAAGGAATGAAGCTACATCTAGTCCCAAACATATACTTAAATTTCCTTTTACATAAGGCCCACGAACCTTCTATTCCATTGGTGTTAACGCCGGTTAGGGGATCAATAAAGTGTTCCGAGTGATTCACCCACTGGTGTACATACGGTCCCAGTCTAGCTAAAGGTGTAGGTGCATTTGGGTTTCGTCGGGGACCACCAGTATAGGTCGAGAATTCATCGGTCCAAATAGTAGTTCCCGGAAGTACAACACGCGAAAAAATCGGAAAAATTTCTTTTTGGGTCCTATTATCAACGAATTCAAAATGTACATTCTTCGTAGTATAGTCTAGAATTCCGAAAACCCACCCACTGCGGGCATTCCCTCTCGGTTCGGCACGATTATGCAGCAAATTCATAAACTTGGACTCATCCGCTTGCACTATATGATCTACTCCACCAAACAATAAAGGTTGAGATACTAACTTCCAACTGGCAATATCTCTGAAATACTGGTACCATTGAATTATAGTTTTTTTGGAAATATCGGTGAAAAGCTGAACTTGTTTAATGGAGCATTCCGCGCCCCAAAAATACATCAATAGAAAAAGCTCACGAATATGCAGTTTTGAATTACAAAAAAAACTCCCGTTTGTAATTGTTTGCTTGATTCGATGAGGATTTACGCGTGCCCGACTCCGGCAAACAAATATATATTCATTTACGACTTTGGAATCTTTACTAGTTCCATAATACGCCGCATCTCGCGCAGGTTGGATCGGCTCGTAAACAACCTACACTTTGGCAATGTCTTATCAAAGACAGTGTGTCTCTTGAAAGTTCATATATTTGCTTTAAATTCATGGCCTCATATTATTATATATATATATATATATACGTTAAAGATTAATTAAAACCTCTTTTAAATAATGATATATATGAGTTCATATATATTAATTTTATATTATATTTATATATTTATATTTTTATATTTATATTTATATATTTATATATTTATATATTTATATATTTATATATTATATTTATATACATATTTATATATATTTTATATATTATATTATATATTTATAACTATGATATATTTTATTTATAAAAAGTGGCCCC
>CAUHTR010002246.1:0-62162 GCA_959609185.1 Schmidtea polychroa
GAAAAGAAGATTTATTTATGATGATTTTGAAAGGATGATATTTTAAAAGAAGATTTATTCATGAAAAGAAGATTTATGATAATTTTGAAAGGAAGATTTATGAAAAGAAGATTTATTCATGAAAAGAAGATATTTTGAAAGAAGATTTATTTATGATGATTTGAAAGGAAGATATTTTAAAAGAAGATTTATTCATGAAAAGAAGATTTATTTATGAAAAGAAGATTTATGAAATATGATGATTTTGAACATTATAATTAATAACTTTTATATATATTATTTATGAAAATAAAATCTATTTTAGAAAATGAATTATTTATTTATGAAAATGAATTATTTATTTATGAAAATGAATTAAATTATATATTTTATATTATTTTTTATAAGATACTATTTAAAAGTCAATTTTGAATAATATCTTACGAAAAATATCTTAAACTTTAAAAATGATTATTAGAAGATTTATTTATTTATGATGATTTTATAAAGAAGATTTATGAAATATGATGATTTTGAACATTATAATTAATAACTTTTATATATTATTTATGAAAATAAAATCTAGTTTAGAAAATGAATTATTTATTTATGAAAATGAATTAAATTATATATTTTATAATATTTTTTATAAGATACTATTTAAAAGTCAATTTTGAATAATATCTTACGAAAAATATCTTAAACTTTAAAAATGATTATTATCTTATTATTTTTTAAACATTTTATGATAAAAATATTTTCATAGGTTTGAAATACCAAAACTTTTGTAATAGTCAATATCATAATGACTGCGATGATATAATGGAAAGATATTATAGTCATAAATATAACGGTGTCACCTACATCCTATGCCCTAAATGTGAGGTTATTGAAGTTATAACGTATAAGGAATTTTATAATAAGCATAGACTCCATCTCCAACAATTTAAACCTTCTAAGAAGTCTCTTTTCTATAGCTTATATGAATCGTTTGTTAACAATAATAATAATAATAATATCAACAACAATAATAATATCAACAACAATAATAATAATATCAACAATAATGATAATAATATCACCAACAATAATAATATCACCAACAATAATACTAACAACACCAATAATAATGATATAAACGAAATAGCTAAACTAAAAGATCAAGTAAATAAATTAAATGATCAAATAAATAATCTAATTAATATGAATAAAAGAAAAAATAATGAAAAAATAAATTCAATACCAAGTAAAAAATCTAAAGTTATTGACGTAATTACAATAAGTGATGATGATGAAATAATCAACATAAGTGATGATGAAATTGATAATAATAATAATAATAGTAGTAGTAGTAATATTTATTATAATAATGGTAATAATAATAATAATATTAATCAAATAGGTTATGGTGTCGTAGATGTCACCAGTGATTTAAATAATAATCATATTATATTAAAAATGGACGTTTCGTCTTTAGATTTAAAAACGGTCTCTGTACCAGACATTTTAATAAATAAATTAAAATTATATGTAAATAAATTAAAATCATGTAAAATTCAATTTTGTCTAAAGGTGGAATTTATAAAAGATGATGAGTTACAATCTTTTGTAATCTCGAATTCCGCCCGAGTTTGGAGCGATACATTCATTGACGAAGGTATTGCTCGTTTAAATGAAAAAATAATTAAAATTAATGAGAAAGGTAGTAATTGGACTATCAATAAAATAGAATACATAAGCTTTGTTCTGACTAAATTTGCTGAAATAAGTCGGTTAAGTGGTAGAAGTTTTATTGAAACCCCAAAATCTTTAAGAAACTTAAGCTGTCTCGTTAATGTAGTTAATAATGACCACTTCTGCTTTTTGTATAGTTTCTTGTCAATTATTAAATATGATAGTATAAATAGGCAATATAGAAATCGCCCTAATTCCTACAATCTTTCTGAAATTAAATTTGATCCTAATGATATGCCGATGAAATTATCAAATATAAGTAAATTTGAACAACAAAATCCGGGTTATAGTATAAATGTTCTTACTTATAACGAAAAGGCTTTGATTGACATTTCCGATGAAGATGCAGTTATGAAACATCCCTTTATTGATATAATATATAGGAGTAAGATAGTAGGAGCCATACCTATCAATTTATTATTAATTGAAAAGAATGATAATTATCATTATCTTGGAATCACAGACCTAAATAGATTTCTTAATTGTAGGAATAGTTCAATCACTCCTGTTAGGATTTGTAGTCAGTGGTGCCCTAGATGTTTAAACGGTTTTAGGAATGATGACGCTTTTAATAGACATAAGGGTCTTTGCGATAAAAATCAGCTTGGTACTACCTTGTACACATTGCCTAAAAATAAATATTTAGAATTTACTGATTGGAGTAAAACAGTTACTCCTCCCTTTGTTATTTACGCTGACTTTGAGGCTATCTTACCTAAAGACACTCGCTACTTTCAACGTCATCTGCCTATTTCTGCCGGTATGCTTTTTATTAATAATTTCACGGGCGTAAAAATTTATAAGTCGTTCACCGGTTTAGATTGTGTCGATCAATTTCTTACTGAAATTGAAATGATAGGGAAATATATTGTAACTCCTTATTATTATAAAAATTATCAAAAGAAAATGATAATTACAGATGAGCAACAATTAATGTTTGAAAACAGCACATCATGTTATTTGTGCAATAAGCCTTTAGTTAGTCCAGTTAGGGACCATGATCATTTTACCGGTCTATATCTTGGTGCCGCTTGTACAACTTGTAATCTGTCGAGGCAAATTAGACATACCCTTCCTGTAGTATTTCATAATTTAAAGGGTTATGATCTGCATCATATCTTGAAATTTGGCCTTTCAAAATATCATTCATGGAATATTAGTTGTATTCCTTTAACCAACGAGAAATTCCTTAGTCTTTTTGCTAGGATTGACTCATTAACTGTTAAATTTATAGACTCTTATCAATTTGTCAGCGAGTCTTTAAATAATGCTGTCAAAACTTTATCATCTTTACCCTTGACCGAATCAGAATTTCAGGGTACAATAATAACTGCAAAGGGAATTTTTCCTTATGATGCCGCAACTTCATTAGAGGTTTTGCATAACACTCATCAGCTACCTCCTATTTGGAAAGATGTGACTCCCGCTGAATATGAGACAGCTCAGCGAATTTGGGTTGAAACTTCATGTACTTCACTTTTCGATTACATGATGGTTTATTTAAAACTTGATGTTTTCCTTTTAGCCGATTTTTTCCAGCAATTTAGAGCTAAGTCCATTGCTCATAACCGACTAGAGCCATTAAATTTCTTAGGGATTCCAGGTATGTCTTGGAATTCAGCCTTATTAACTTTAAACTCTCCAATTGAGCTCCTCACCGATATGGAGATGTATAACTTTTTCGAGGGCGGTATCCGTGGCGGACTAACTTTTGTAAATAAACATTATGTAAAAACAGACCCGGATACCGCTTTGCTTTACATAGATATAAATAATTTATACGGTTGGGCTTTAAGTCAACCATTACCTTGCAGTGACTTTGAATGGGTTACTGATGATAATTTATTAAATAATATAATTGTTGAATGCACAACGGTAGATTTAGATCTGCTTGATTATGGTTATACCATAGAAGTGGATTTAGAAATACCGACGTCAATTCACGACAAACTGGACGATCTTCCCGTTGCCGCTGAAAAGATGTGTGTACCGGGTTCAAAAATAGAGAAGCTGTTGCTTACACACAGCCCCAAGAGGAACTACGTTCTTCATTGGAGGCTTCTACAAATATTTATTAAATTAGGTGTTAAAATATCAAAAACACATAGAGCAATTAAATTTAAACAAGATAAAATTTTCAAAAATTATATTAACACAAATACGGCGTTACGAGCAGCGTCGACAAATAAACTCGATAAAAATTTCTATAAATTATTAAACAACAGTCTTTACGGCAAGACTGTTGAAAATCTTAAAAAACGTATTAATTTACGTCTGTGTAATTCTTCACAGAGATTATTAACATTCTGTTCGAAACCGACTTTTCGTAAATCCACGAAAATCGATGATGACTTGATTTCGGTTTTATTGAGGAAGGACATAGTGTGTTTGAATAGACCTAGTTACATTGGTCAAACCGTACTTGATTTATCCAAACTCAGGATGTACCAGCTGCAGTATGAGGAGTTGCAAAAATATCGCGACGAATTCAACTGCGAAATTAATATCGTTGCTGGAGACACAGATTCCTTCTTCTTGGAAATTAAACATTGTAGTCTTGACATTCTTTTACCTGCTATGATTAGAGATCAATTATTAGATACTTCGAATTATGACCCAAATCATCCTTTATATAGTAGGAACCTTGATTCTGTCATTGGTAAATTCAAAGACGAGAATAAAGGGTTATTATATAAAGATTGGGTGTTCTTGAGACCTAAATGTTACAGTTTGATGGGTGATGAGGAAAGTATGAAGGCTAAGGGGATAAGTATGAAAGATACTGGACTAACACATCAGTCGTATCTAGATTGTTATTTAAATGATAAAATATACACAGTCCCTCAGTTTAGAATAACGTCAAAAAATCACCAACTTTTTAGTATTAAAAATAATAAAAGAGCCTTGACATGTAGAGATGATAAGCGAAATTGGGTGGATAAAAATCAAAGTTTGGCATATGGCCATTATAGGGGCGGTGACACCGTTATATTTATAGATTCAACGGAAGCTATCTCAGCAGATGATACAGATGATTTCCATGATCCAGCAGATGATAATTATTTTGGACATGATTATTTTCGATGATGTGTTTAAATTATTTAATAAATGTATTAGTCATATTGTCTTGAATATTTTTTAACAGTAACTTTGTGAACAATTTTTATACATTGTGTGTAATAATAATATGTTAAAGTTTTGTTAGTTACCTTTATGACCTTTACCCAGTGTGTTAATAAATTTTAGTGTATATTTAAAGTATAATTTCTTTGTTAATGTTTTGTCTTGAATATTTTTTAACAGTAACTTTGTGACATTTACCTTTGTGAGCAGTATCCATAATAATAATAATAATAATAATAATAATAATAATAATAATAATAATAATAATATTAATATTAATAATAATAATAATAATAATAATAATAATAATGATAATAATAATAATAATAATAATAATAATAATAATAATAATAATAATATATGTTTTATTACATTGTTTAATAATACCCTTGCGAGTTGTTGAGCGCGACCAGTACCCTTGTTAGCAGTACCCATAGGGGAACAGAATATTTTGTCGGATAAACTCGGAGTATATCGATGAGAACACTAACTTGTTGTGTGGACATTAATAATATTTTTATACATTGTGTGTGTGTGTGACCATAGGGGAAGAGAATATTTTGTCTTAGTATTGTGTGTAATAATTTTATTTAACCATCAAAATAAGTTTTTAAAATACCGCAAAGTAATATATTTTTAAAATACCGCAACGTAATATATTTTTAAAATACCGCAACGTAATATATTTTTAAAATACCGCAACGTAATATATTTTTAAAATACCGCAACGTAATATAAATTTTAAAATACCGCAACGTAATATAAATTTTAAAATACCGCAACGTAATATAAATTTTAAAAAAAAAATTTAAAAAAAAAAAAAAATTTAAAAAAAAAAAAAAAATTTAAAAAAAAAAAAAAAAATTTAAAAAAAAAAAAAAAAAAACCCCCCGGGGGCTAGGGGGTATGACGTAATATGTCTTTGTGACGTCATCGATGACGTCATATGTCTTTGTTCCCGGGTCCACACTATACCCTACTCCTATTCTCAGGTTTCTTCTAAAAATCCCTATCTGGGGCTAATGCCAGCTTGTTCTGATTTTCATTTTCCTTTTATACTCTTCCGAATTGAAATGACAAATGATTATTGCTGAGCTAATCTCTTTCCTGACATTCGGCTCCACATCCTGCTTCGGCTGTCACCTGGAATGGTCCAACGAACAAAAATAGTTAATAGCCCGTCCGGGATTCTCTGCAAGCATTAACTTCTCTTGGTCTTCACTCCTTAATCATAATGACAAGATAATGGGCCTAAAATTTCCTACTGTTTGTTTTTCTCCTTGTTTACCAAACTCGGGGTTTCTTTCTTCTTTTTAATTAATTAATTAATCTATTTCGTTTTCATGTTTTTTTTAACTATTATGCATCTTCTCACTCTTCCTGGCACTTTCTGAAAATTCCGTTATCATCATGTTATTCCTCACTACTTACTCCATCTATGACCAATTTTCCAGATTTTAATTTGAATATTTAAATCTTTTATCGATTTTTTACAATTCACATTTTTGTGCTTTTATACACTTTCTCACACCTTTATTTTTTCTTTTTATTTCTTTACACTATCGATTCTATCCCTGACCGAATTTTCAAATCTCTCCTTCATTTAATTATAAATATAATTCAATCCTAATCAATATAATTTAATTCTAATATTTATTTCTATTAATTTATTTGATTATTTGATCTTTGTAAATTAAATAAAAATTAATAAAGGATATTAACCAAATTGCAAAAAATCGACAGAAAACCTTTATCACATCGTCTCGCATTCTTTTCTTCAAATCTGTAAAATTTTTTTTCAGGGAATGTTTTAACAGGGTCAATCAAAATGGACAGTAATATTCAGGAAAATCCAAACTATAAGGGACAAGAACATATTTGCTGACGTGAAATTATAGAAGAACTTATAGAAAAATATGATATCTTGTTATCGGACGAAAGGTTGGAAATCAGAGCATTTTTACTCTACCGAAATTTGATTTATAGATTTGGTAAATTTATTTTTCTGTTTGTTTAAAATTTATGTATAGAAAGTTTTAATAAGCATATTTGTATTATAAATGTCTGTAATATAAATTAAAAGTTTTGAAACGTTAACTGATTTTCCTTTTCACTCGATGGATATTTAATTATTTAATGTAATTATGAATTTTTAGTAACTGTTTGTGATAAAACGCTTTATTCGCCAAGATTTTAATGATTATTATTCTAATGAAAATTTTTATAGTTTGAATTTTGTTATGCAACTATTGAGTAACGTGGAGCTGAAATGTTACTTACCATGGTGTGAGGGTCCTTCGGGTGCTCAGCCGGTGGGTATGGGGCATTTCAGTCACGCAGCTGATTCGGGCCGAAATGTGGGGGGTTCCTCACGGGTCCGTCGCTGAAGGTGCCCAAATTTTATGGGAGACACTATTGTGGAAATAAAGTCAATGCGGAAATAGGGGAAAGAGACAGCAGTATCGAAATATAGGAGGCAGGAAGTGCCAGGAGTAGATCTAAGCAGTGATCGAGAGGTCCACACACGATTCATGATCCGAAATCTCTTAGCGGATTAATTTTAGTTGATTTTCGACCCAAAATTTCGTGCATAATTCGTCACTTTAACCTATCTTTGATCATACATTTCGAACATAAAATTCAGCCAGGGTGAAGTATATTTTAGAATTTCTCAGTAGGCTAAAGTGTAAATTTTCACCAGAACCACATCTGATCAAGAACCATCTCACCAATCATAGTCATCTTACGAATTGTGTATATTTTCAGTGCTTAAATCCATACTACTCTACTAAATTCTCGCCCAACTCCACATTTTAGTTCATCAAAATTCTAAAAATAATGTCTCACTTAGCACACTTTTCTCATGGTATTATTTACATTAGTTGAATTAATGGTTTAGATCATGTCATCAAAATACGAACACTCGAGGAAAAAACACAGAAATTCGTCTATGTACTTTTTATTTACCAACAAAGATAAAAATTTTAATTTACTTTCGGAAATGAACCGATTTTCCTTCGCCGGTTAGAATCGTTAGGATATTATAAAAGTTGGTAGGCATCGCACATCCAGAGTGAGTTCTTCATGAGGTTTGAAATATTTTCCGAGAATACTTCCACTTGGGTACGATACGTGCACGAGAAAAACAACGCAAAAGTACATTGCATAATTCACAAATAAAGGTTGACAAATCACATAAGTAATAGACACCAAATTTCCACGAATTTTGTTAGATAATCACCTCGATGTCATATTTACACACCGATAGTATGCGAAATGCAGATAACGAATGGAAGTCGACCAAGCCAGATGAGCCCGTAAGCATACGATTTCAATGATAGAACGCATATGGGTAAGTTGTCGCCTATGAAACAGTAACTGCCGTTTCACATAGTGATAGCCTGAACAGTGCGAATTGATTAGAGTGAACATCCGTTTTAAAAGAATATTAACGATAAATGTAAGTGTGACCCAGTCGTTATCGCGGGCTTCAACCAACAGGACTATGACCGATCACCCGTTATTACATGAGAATACTATACCTGTTATCTATAGTCTGAACACGTCGTATCTTCACTTCTATGTACGCGGCGAATGTTACATTAATCATTAAGACCACATTTGATAAATCACAGTTTATGAATTATCAAACGATAATTTTTTGTTAATTAGTTTTATTCAAAAACTCACATGAATAATTCATTTATTAAAAGTAAATTACTTGATATATTATATCTTGTTTTGTTAATTTTACTTCATAATGATCCTATTGAAATCTCCAACCCTAATATAAGCGGTAATAACTACAAAAGCAATAGTCGTAGGTGGGGAAGCCGCACATCTATTATAAAGGATCAAGGTACATAGAGGATACGGTAATTAGCCATTTTTGGGAGCAAATCTGTTACCTAAAGTTCGATATAGCGCTAGTACAGTGGTAATATAGTTTTTGATCGTCTGGAAGGGGAACTTCTCTTGTTATAGCAGCGATGACATTTTGGTTGTGTAAATGCTAATGATTAAAAGTATTGAACGAGCTCTAATGCAGTTAGATGATTTATTAAATGCGCGGTCAGACTACGAATGAGGTGGATCGCAGATGGCCACTCTTTATATTTCTTTTCTTTTATAGCTAACGACCATGAACTCAATCACCAAGAATTCACTCAAGCCTTGCTATTCGTGCGCCGATAAGAATGCGGCCATCAAGGGATTACAAGCACAAATCGGACTGCTTAAGCGTAAGATCGATGAATTAGAAGGCACGTGGTTTAGTCCAGTGCAAATGAAAGAAGTTAGAAAGAATTTATATAGAAGCGAGCACTGCCGCGATAGCTTAATCGCCGAGAGCAGGTCACAGCGTAGCCTCATCAAGGAGCAGTCGGAGGCCCTTCATAAGGTATATTTCGTAAGTATTCCGATCATCGAGGAGGATAATGTATTTCCCACACATCACGATCAGACTCCTGATAGGCCGCGAACATCAGAGAAATCGTGCCAAGGGTGCGTAGAGGCAGAACTCTCGCCTAAGCCCAACGACGTTATCTTTACGGGAACTAGCAGAGTGAATTCGAAGATCGTTGCAGCATCCAATACACCCCCTCCTACCAACCCTTCATCAAAGCCCAAACGGCGACAGTTATCCCGAGCCGAACGGAAACGAAAACAAAAGGAAAGAGTCGTCGAAAAAGAGAAGAAGCGTGTCGCATCTATCGAATCGACGGAATGTAGTGTTGCCCCCGCGACCAATGTGAACTCCGGAATTCCGGGACGAATTATCTCAGCGGCTGGCATCAAGTGGGAAGAGAATGCGTCCGAGTTTTTCGATTTGGAGGCCTTGTTGGCGGAAACGGAATGGGAAAAGTGAAAAGATACTCCGGTGCAGGCTGAAGCTTTTCTAGTCCGGACTCTCGCGATTGATAGGATGTGATTAACTGTTTTGTTCGTAGTATCTACGTTTAAGTGCATATTGATAAATTAATAAATCTTCTTGTTTAATTCATTGGTTTTTGGTTTGTATGTTGTTATTTTCTTTCCCACCACCATAAAGGAATTGTTTTGTTGATTGAAATCTTCGAATAAGATATGACTGGTAACGAGCTCAGAGAACGGTGAAGCATCGAGTGTAGAGGTGGAGTAGTAAGACGTAAGGCCTTCTATCGGCAGTCGGGGAAAGGAAAGTCGAGGCTTCAGGAAAGAGTAGTCCTAAGGGATGGGCTCATCTGTTTTCTGGCGTCTCGCCGACATAGTGCAGTACCAGCATGAGCAATTCATGGGCATTATATATTGGAACACAGATCGTGTGGAGTACTACTTGGAGTTGACAAGAAACTGAAGGGCGGTAGTGTAACAGACCCTCATCCTCTAAACGGGAATTGAAAATCATTAGAGTCAACCGAGTACACCCCAGCATTAGCAAAAGATTTGGTAATCCAATATTAGTCTGATGATCGGGAGATAGCCATAGATAATGATTCAAATTTATGCGAGATAATTGATGTAACAAAAAGCAATACTACTTTACCATCACCATCAACTACAAACGATTTGTTGAAGTAGTCTTTGCAAGTGCAATAAGTAAATCACAGAAAACTATGGAGGTAGTAAAACCTGAAAAAACATCTATACAAAAGGAGATGAGATTATATGCGACAACATACTCTTAAAAAATTTATAATTCAGTAATGACGATCAAACCAACATCAACCGAATCGGAGCGAGTTTTTTCAATTTCTGGCACAATTGTAACAAAAACGAGTGGGTTTGCCAGATCATTCAATTGATGTTTTTTAAAAACATATTTTAAAAAGCTCGAATAAGTTTAAAAAATATACCAAACAAGGTGCATTAAACTTTTTAATTTTTATTATTGTATGTTTTTTTGTAAATAAAAATAATGAATTATAGTACAAATGTAAAATTTTTAATATTAAAAAAATTTCCCGGTTCCCGGGATGAAAAAGTCCGGGAACAACACCCACTCATCATTTAAGGGTTAAGATTATTATTATTATTATTACCTTGTAGCAACAGACACTTGGTTTGTAAAAATTGGACGCTTCTTGAAAAAAACCTCTTTATAATTCCAATCTAGCACCTACAACCACCACAGACATTTAAAGAAATCATCCAGAGTGCATAGCGAGTTCTTAAAGAAACGCACCCCTGATTTCATCAAAAATGAATTTCTAGAAATCCCCAGGAGCTTGCAGAAATGTGTAGAATCAAAGTATCAAACATAAAAGTTCTACTATTTTTCTTTCCACCTTAGACCAGATACACATTAAACGCACCAAATATGTTGAATCGAATGTACAGACAATTTATCATGTTAAAAAGCTCAAATTGCATATTTTCCAGTGTGAATCCCAACATTTCCCCTTCTCCATACATTATTCCGAAAACTAATAAAGTATATAACTTTTATATTGTGCAGAACAAAACCAATAAAAATGGTAAAAATAAATTTATCATTTAAAGACAATATAAAAAAGTAAGACATTTAAAAACAATTTATTTCCTGAAAGTAATGATCTAATTAAAAACCTTCCATAAGAGAATAATCACAATCAATGTAAGAGAATATAAAAATCGAATTATAATAAATTGAGCAATGAAAATATAGATATAATATCTAGGCAGAAAATTGTGCTTGCCTGACTGGAATTACACAATATTAAACAAATAGAACCTTAATGGAAAGCTTACCTTATGCAAAACAATTAACACCAGGAAAATTTCTCACATCAATAAACGTAAATCTCGAATCGAAATTATTCTATTATAATATATTTTTATTATGCTTACTAATAATAAGGAAACTTCAAAAGAAACAAAAGCAAATTTAAGACTTCTGGATAACCTCTGTAGGCGTGGGAACAATTTCTCTTTCTACATTTTATCATATAAACCAGTGATTCCTAATCTTTAGGAAGTTACGGAGCGCCAAATTCACAAAAAAAATCTGATTTATCAATAAAATGTGTATGAACATTGCTTTTATTTATACAGGTTACTAAAAAGTTCTTATTCATATTCTTAAAGAAATGCAACCCTTATTTCTTCAAAAATGCATTTCTAGAAATCCTATAGCGCTTGCAGAAATGCATAGAGTACAAGGATCAAACATAAAAAAAATCATGCCTACCAATGTTTGTTTTATTATAACTGTTGTTAAATATTAATTTTTTTGGATTTTAAATTTTATCTGTTTAAATATGGTATTTGGTTTTATTAGGTTGGAGCAAAAGTTCTATCGTATGCAAAGAAACATTTAAAGATATTTATTTGTAACAACCTATTGCCATCTTATAAGTAACATGCAAATCCTTCTCCTGTAAAAGTTTTAGAATGAAGGTAGTCAGTAACTGCATAAGAAAAATTTCAAAAGAATGAATAACTCAATAATAACTCAAATTACAAGGTAGAAATCAAGCCGTTACGGTCTTCCATAGTGATATTAAGTGTTTTAAACTTAAGCTACAGCTTTGGATAGGCCAACTGAAGAAAGAAAATCTTGCACATTTTCTAACATGTCAAGAGTTGTTGAAGAAAGACTTTGAAAAACGTTTTAAGGACTTAGATGATTATGAGAAGCATTTCAAAATATTCAGTTGTTCATTTACGTATGATGTTGAGCTCGCACCTGAATTTCAGCAAATGGAGTTAATTGATCTTCAAACAGATGCTATGCTGAAGAACAAATACAACAAAGTCAGAACACCCCTGTTTAACAATTATTTGCAGCTAAGAACCCACAACGCCCAAGATTAAATGATAAACATTTATCTGCACTTATGAAGGTTGTATCATCGCAGCAACTGAAAACGAGTATTAAGGAATTAGTATCAGGACAGTCGAATCTGATGAAATACCTATTACGTACTACTGAAGACTATTGTAGTATCTAGTTTTGTTGATTGAAAGAATATACTTTTAATTTGAAAAACACAATATAATATTTTTTGTTTTAATAAATGTTTTAAATTAAGTAATTTTCTGTAGGTAAAAAAAATATCAATGCGACCCATGACATGGTTTAAGTTTGACACACTTGATCTAGATTATCAGTTGCAATAGAATTGTATTCGATTTCGTTATTCATTATAAATTTATAAATAAAGTTCAATAATATTTAAATTCATATTAAAATATTAATATTAATAATAAATTCAAAACTTATAAATCAAAATAGTAATATATAAAAATCACTAAATTTAAAATTTAAATAACAATTTTTTAGATTTTAAAATTTAAAACGGTAATTCTTCGAATTTCCTCTCACATAGACCATTATCAATTGCACTTTGGTGAATGTAGTTGTCATCGGTGGTTTGGATTGAAAAAAATCAATTAACTGAATATGTTGTCCATTAACATGAAATTAACTAGTGGATGTAAATTTAAAATACCAGTAAAAAATATTAATTCTATGCAACACAAATTTTCGGCTTTGGCATTATCAAATGTTAAAATATTTAAAATAGAAATACGAGTATTACCGAAGATCTCACTGGAGGAATAACTGGAGTAGATAAATTTCCCATTGGAAACGGCGGAGGAGGTGGAGGTGCACATTTAGGCGGTTTAATATCACTAACAGGTGGCAATATAGGTGGCGGAGGTGGAATTATTGGGCCAGAAAATGAATTTGGCTGAGAAACTCGGCCTGTTGAGATATCGTTATTTATCTAAATAAACAACATTAACAGTATATAAGTACTAAAAAGAAAGTTTTAATCAACTGGATAATAATTATAAGCGATAATCATTCAAATATTGATAATAAGAACAATTTCCTAACCGTGGGTTTACTGCATATTGGTGGTGGTGGTCGAAACATTGGCTGTAAATATCAATGAAATCCTTTTAATAAAATTTTATTCATATTTAAAAAATAAATAAAAGTTTAAAATATCATATCGATAACGGAATCGTTTATGGAAACGTAATTCAGATAAATAAGTAAGCCAAATTCGCAGGCCCTGTTCACTCAAATACAAAATATAACAAATCTTTCTATCCTTTCCTTATTTAATTTAATCTTTTTTTCCCGGTTTTTTGTTAAACAATTTTAACAAAATTAAAATACTTACAAATCAAACTCAAAATAAAATTTTTCAATTGGGAGAAATATAACATTTAGCACAACGCGTTCTGATTGGCTTAATAAAAGCATAACTCATTCTCTGGAGATATTTTGATATAAGCCAGTGAATTATCTAATAGATATAACAAAGATAACAAGTCATCGCCAAACTGTTTTTGCGAGCGCTAAGTATATCATAACTTGTTAAAAAAAGTCATGATCGAGTAAGTTTCATTTGTATTTTGGTTTTATAAAAATCAAAATCTGCTTAAATTTAAACTTAAAACAAAATGTTAACTTTTATAATTTGCAAATTTGGTTATTAAATATTAATTCTGGTTCTGACTGCTGTAGGTAATCATTAAAAATACTCGTCGATAGTGTTATTATTTATAATTTAAATAAATAAATAGATAAGCCATTTCCGTAGTGTTAAATAAGTAAAATATTAGGATTTCAATATTGGAAAATTAAAGTTAAATGATAGAATAACTAGAAATTATAACTTTTTGAACAATTTTATTAATTATATAATTTTTTTAAAAATTAAATAAATCATTTTTTACCTAATTATCTACAACCAAGTTAAATTTTAAAATAGTGAAATTCAAAATTATTTAATTTAACAACATATATACTATATATTATATAGCAACGGTGGGCAAATGCGGCTCTTCGTTGAGTAAACTGCGGCTCATTGATAATTGAATTTTTGATAATTGAATTTGAAAATTGAATTCGATTTTTTTATTTTGAAATTTTTTCAACTGAATTTTTAAAAAAAAATTTTTTGTTGCAATTGTATTTTCATGGTTAGTTCATTTTTACCTGTGTCACAAAATAGGTGTAAACAGAATTAAAATTTATAGTGTCATTCGATGGCGGTATTTAGAATCAAAATTTAATATTTCCTTATTACATTCTACCTTGTTTGATTCTTTTTATAAGCAATATTTAAATAATACATGTCTCACTACACTATATACCAGGGGTGGGCAAGTGCGGCTCTTTGATGAGCCATGTGGCTCTCTAGGACCTCATGCGTGCCCACCCCTGTTATATAGTATCTCTGTCGATAGAATGCTAGAATCGCTTGATCAGAACTGTAATATTCAACATATTTAAGAAACATTTATTAATGAAATTTAAAATGGTACACTATATGATAAATCTATGAGTTTTGTACAATTTCATTACAACTTTAACTAACGAAAAGTGTTTAAAAAAATTGATTATTACTGATCATGGCAATGGTGAACTATAGGGGACTCGCGCGATCCCTTTGTTAAATTATTCTATGATTTGCGAGCTCCTTATTCTTCTTGGTAACTATTTTTTCAAAAAGAAAATATAATACCTTGAAACCATCGCTCGGCTCTGGATAAACCTAAAAGATAACAAGACGTGAAGCTGGAAGGAAATACAGTATGGTAGCTTCTAGAATAAGTTGTAAATATTTTCTTGTAGTAGTATATTTAGTGAATTTTTAAAAATGCCATATTTTTCTTTCTTTTATTCTATTGTATTGTTTGTTCTATTCCTTATTAATATAATATTGTTGTTTTTTATTGTGTAAAATAAACAATTTAATTCACATTATTTTGTTTTTCATATGTCAGTCGCAGTGACACATTATTAGGGTAGTAGTTCATACGATTCTCGAGGAAATAAAAAGAGCGAGGCCCTTGTTAAAAATTTCATAGCTCACCTCTCTGAATCAAGGTAAATGTAAGAGTAGTAAGATGTGTCACCTCCAGGACATGTCACCTCCAGGACACATATAAGTAGGTCAAGTTAAAATTAAGTAGATCAAGTTAAAATTATGTAGGTCACGACTATATAGGTATTAAAATATGTAGGTCAAGTTACTTTAAATATATGTTACCTCCAGGACACTATATAAATAAATAAGTCAAATTAAGTAGGTCACGACTATATAGTTTATAAAAAATATGTAGGTCAAGTTATTTTTAACATGTATCCCTATAATATATACATCATTCAAAAGATATTTGAGAGTAGAGTACAATGATCATACCTTCAAAGGTGTATGGTGAATCCCTAACCTTCAAAAGGTGCAAAACCCTCGAATTTTTTCAAACTCTATAATACATATCTTTCAAAAGGTAATTGAGATGTGAGTATGATGGTCATACAATCAAAGGTGTATGGTGAGTCCTTCACCTTCAAAGGGTCAAAAAAAAAATTTCGAATTTTTTCAAACTTTATAATATATATATACATCATTCAAAAGGTATTTGAGAGTAGAGTGTGATGGTCAAACCTTCAAAGATGTATGGGGAGTCCTTACCCTCAAGTGTCAAAAACTTTGATTTTTATTCAAACTGTAAATTGATCATTTCAACAAATTTTCAAACCCCACAAATAAATTTCCCAAATTTTAAAAATTCCCAAAAACAATTTTCCCAACTCAAATTTTTTCAAAAATTAAAAAGTCCCAAAAATGAAATTCCCCAAATTTCCCAACTCAAAATTTTTCAAATTTTAAAAAAGTTTTCAAAACTATTTTCCAACTAAATAGTAAAAGAATGTTTTACATTTTTTTTTTTCCTCGAATACATCAAACCAAAAATTTAACAAGGTTTGTCACACAAATCTAATTTTGAAATTAGACAAATGCATTTAATAAAAATTAAAATCATCGACATACACAACCGCCGCCCGCCCGTCCGCCGCCCGCCGCCGCCCGCCCCGAAGGGGCTGGCGCGGTAGTTTGTAAATTTGGTTTAGTTTGAATATTATTATTTGATACATAGTTTTATTATTTACAATATTCAAAGTATTAATAACAAAGGTAAAGAAATAAATGTTTATAGTATGATACTCATTAATATACATTGAACATGCTTTACATTTGCGAACATTTTAAATTTGAATTTTAAGGATTACTTTCGATAGATTATATTGAATAATGGTTCATTAAAAAGGTCTCATTTTTTTTTTTTTTTTTTTTTGGATTTTTGTGAAAAGTTGTAGGTTAGGCTGAAAATTAATTAGTAAAAAATTGACACTTTTTGTGTTGTTGAAATAATTGAAATAAATATTTTAAAAAATGTAAAAACTGAAACGTTAAATAGTTCACTATACACATGATATTATTACCTGTATTTCCGTTCACTATACAAAACAATTCAACAAAAAAAAAAAATATTTGAAATAAAAGTTGAGAATGAAGGTTAAATTTCATAAAACAAGGTTAAATGAATTTCTACATCTAAGCTCTAATTTGTCTGCGGTAGAAAAATATGGAAAGTAATTATTTTGTAAATACCAACTTAGGAAAATTAAAACAAACCGAAATAAAAATGCATTATTCAAAACGATAAAATAGAAAATAATTATTTTCTGTATTTTTATTCCCATCTTTTCACTTTAACACGATTGCAGATCTGATATGGCGAGGGTCATTGATGACTACCTACAATCTTGGCCATCGATGGACATCTATTTAAATTTTGGTGGCCAACTGTAAACGGGTTCTTATTTTTAAAATTTTTTTTTTTTAAAAATGCTCTAAAAATAAAATATTTTATTATCATACAAATAAATTCATTATTTTAAAAGAATTTTTGTCAAATATCAATAAATTAAAGATAAAATATAATTTCTCATAATTTTATTTGAATAATAATCAAAAGATCCAAAAAGTGAAAAATTGCTAATGATGCAAAGGTGGCACAATGATGAAGAACGTAATCACTTACACTGCCCAGAAATGTTCGCCTTAATAAACCTTCTCCTCGATTTGCCATTAGTATGACATCAGCCCGATGGTCGTGACAGACAGAGATTATGCATTCTCCAACTCTTGAATCCACCCGGATGAAGCCTTTGCATTTCCAACCCTTTTCAGTTAATTTATGTATATAATCTATCACTAACGCTTTGCCTTTGTCAATTTGCCTTTGAATTTTCGCATCCAACTCTTCCATCGGCAGCCAGCCAGCCTCCATTCCGATTCCTACAGCAATCGTGTTATATATGGGCTCAACTATGTGAATCAAATGAACGACATCATATTTTCTCATCATATTGTTTGAATACTAGTCCAATGCTCATCGGCTGACTTCACTTTTGTCGATCATAATGATTATTATTCTTTCTGATTCATTCTTCATTTCCACCGAGGTTTTTGATCGTTCCGAATCGGTCATTTTTAAATTTCGTTGGTAAAATATTTCTTATATATCAAATGGACTTGATTGTGGTGTTAGATAATCTCTGACGTAATATTTTAACTAATCACAATTTAAAGTCTATTTGCACATGTAATGTAAACATTTCAATTTTACAGCAAATAAAAATTATTGAAATTAAAATTAATAAAATAAATTCACAAAAAATAAAAAAGAAATTATTGAATTAAGCCGACAATGGGCTTTAGGTTATGAACTAGTCTTTATACAATTCCTTTTTAACTCTGATTCCAATTTTCTTACATTTCTATTCGACTATTTCTGTTTTTTTTTTTTTTTTTTTTGCATTTTTGTGAAAAGTTGTGGGTTAGGCTGAAAATTAATTAGTAAAAAATTGGCACTTTTTGTGTTGTCGAAATAATTGAAATAAATATTTAAAAAAATGTAAAAACTGAAACGTTAAATATCATTGCAAGTTTGCTTGTCTTTTTATTATATGTATCGTGTTGAATTATCTAATTTTTCTTATAATCTATCTATCGATCATCTTGTTGCTTTTGAATAATAGTATAAACATAATTATTTTTTCATTTTAATTATTTTCAACCATGTCGGAAAAAGGTAAAATATGAATTTTATGTTTATTAATTTTTTTTTTATTTAGCATATATAATCAATTTTTTGATTGAAAAATTAGAGGAAATATCTAATGTAAAAATTAGAGAATTTATGAATGTTCCAGAGAAATTAAAATGGCCGTATTCAGACGATGAAATTAATGAAGATGATATGTCATATGAATCTGAAAATATTTCCCAGCAAGAAGATGAATATACTGATTTGCCTAGTGAAGAACTTAAGTCATGTATTGAGAATTCTACAACAGATAAATTACCAAATGAATCTAAAGAAGATGAATCTATTGTTTTTACTAATTGTATTGATCATATTGTTGAAAATATAATGAAAAGAGATTGTATTGAAGATTAATAAATTTAAAACTTTAGTTATTTTCAATGATTTAAAAACACCAAAACACTAATAAAGATGTATTAAATAAATTTAACATGAACAATGTTCCTCTTCAAACTTATCTTCGGCTTTTATAATTTTCCAAATTGGTTTGATTCGGTCTCTGCTTACATTATACCCTTGAATTAATATGGTAACCATGCAGGTTATTTTGCTCATCTTACCACCATTGGGAATCATATCCAAATCGTTTCTAATGAACATATCTTCATCATCAAATTCAATATTTTCATTGATCCTCTGAAATAATTGTCCCAATAGCATCTTGTCGTGAAACTTGATTTTGGAAAGTCTCACATTGTAGAAACATTTTTCCAGAGTTACTGGTTCCTAACAATAAATAATAATAATAAAATCCAAAATAATTTATAGAAACTTACCTTAAATGTATAGGAAATTGGACAATACAAATAATTTAGTTTGTATTGCATGAATTCGACTGGCTTTTTTGTATCCACTCGAACATTGACCAAGGTTTCCGTGGATAATGTCGCTTCTTTAAATTTCCTTTTTCCGAATTCCTGAGCGGCATCTGCATTTTTTCTCTTCAAAACTCCTAGATTAAAAAACTACTAAATGGAATATGTGTAAACGACAACAAACCTGTAATTTGATTATCCATTTGTAGTTATAATATTTAATAATTTGAACCAGATATTTTATACTAATTTCATTGTAAACAAGTTTCAAGTGACAGGCATGATCAAAACGTGATCAACTAGTTCATTTTATGCTAAATAACAAAGTCTGAAATTGTACACAAAGAAATATTATAGGTTAATTAAGGTTATCACAAAACAAATATAATTATATTTTATTACAACAATACATTTTTTCGCAATTCCACAAGTAATGCATGAATTATTTCTCGTTTCTGTAGATTTACAAAACATGTACAACTATCATCCCCACAAGTATTCTGCATATTATTTTTACAAAAATCACAATTTTCAACATCATCGGTATAACATGTAATCGTAGCATGATCCATATGAATTAAATCTATTACATTTATTCCAGTTATTTCATAAATTTTGTAAAACACAACTTCTGGAGCACAATACATTAAGGAATTGTTCAAATTCGGATAAAAATCTTCAATTTTATCAATCAAAATTTTTAGTATAGTTTCTAAACAAAAATCAGTAAATTTAAAATAAAAACAGTTACCTTCATGTTCAATCATTGTTGAATAAATATTCAAGCAAATCCTCGTTACTTATATTTGAAGAAATTGTTAAAGATCCAATCAAATCCTTTACATCGTTTATAATTCCTTCAACAATAGTATGAAAATCTAAATTTTTAATACCTAGTACAACTATTTTACCACTCGAAAATATATTTACACATAGTGGATTATATTTTGTATAACGCAGAGCGGGAAATAATTCAGGCTCATATATACAATCTCCATCTAATAACTTTGCTAAATTATTCAAATTAATAGATTGTTCAACCTTGGTAGCTATAGTAAGACTTTGAACTTGAATATCTTTGATATTATATTGCAAATTCTCGAATTCGATAGGCTTCTTACAACCCATTATACGACATTTACCATTTTTGAAAAATATAATAGTATATTTTCCAGTTTTGTCAACATATTGTTGTGGTTTACACTTGGGGAAATTCATCATACCAACAGTTTCCAAAGACACACGACCTCTATAATTAATATTTGTCAACATTTCTACTGAATATTTAAAAAATCAAGTATATATATATATATGTTATATTATAGAGTAATTAAATCAATTTATTCTTTACGATATAAACAAAATTAATTTTTAAATAAATATTAAAAATGGAACTAAGAAATGATGCTGTATATCAAATAGTCGGACCAAGTGGTAGCGGCAAAACTTTGTTTGTTTGCAAATTACTAAAATCACATTTATTTGAATCAAAATTTAACAAAATGTATTGGCATCGAGGTGCTGATCAAGAACACGGATTGACTCAATCAAGTTTCTGTAAATTGAAAAATATGAAAATAGTAGAGGGATTTGATAAAAATTGGTCCAGTAGACTAAAGAAGGGGGATGTCATAATTATTGATGACTTGTATCAAGAAGCTAATAAAGAAAAGAATTTCAATAATTTATTTACCAAAATCAGTAGACACGTTGGTGTAACTGTTATTTTTATAACTCAAAATCTATTTCATCAAGGTGGTGCACATCGAACACGTAATTTAAATGTACAATATTTAGTTATTTTCAAGAATCCTAGAGATGCAACAGTGATTGATTTTCTTGCACGTCAAGCATACCCTAACAATCGTAATTTTCTTATCAGTGCATTTCAAGATGCTACAAAAATACCCCATGGATATATATTTCTTGATTTCACACAACAATGTCCCGATGATTTACGAGTAAAAACAGATATTTTCAACCCAAAAGGTGCCATGGTTTATAAACAAAGTTGAAAACCTCTATGAATAATAATGTTTCTAAAAGCAAGGGTGAAAAATATTAGGAAATTAAGAAAAAGTATTAAAAAGAGTATTAAAGTTCAAAAGGTTCCACCAACAACTAGTTATACACCATCTAAAAAACTTGTAACTAAAATTTCTCTGCAATGAATCTTATTTCGAAAAATCCTAAACCTAAACGTGAAACCCGTAAAACCCGTAAAGCCGGTAAAAAAGTAATTAAAAATCATCGCAGTTTTCCATTTTTTAATGCATTGTTAAAGGCCCCGAGTATGAAAAGAATGAATATATTGCAATCATTCCCAAATTTTGTTGTCGATGATTTACTCAATATTATACTTAAAGTAGTCAAAGGCAAAATTAAAATCAGTAAATCAAAAAAGCATTTATTGAGCAAACATAGGAAACCTTTGTTATCATTAGTAAATAATAAAAATCGTAAGCAAATGAGGAAAATTATATATAAACAACAAGGTGGATTTATTGGTGCATTGATACCTCTGGCATTATCATTATTAGGTGGAGTTGTAGGAAATCAATCATAAACAATGGGTGCTAATCCTTCATTACCTAATTTAAATTTTAATTTTAAATCTTCTTGCTGTAATGGAGAAGATTTGGACGAACCCAGAAGACGAAGCCGGTTTCGGTGGAGTGGCAAAATTAAACAAAAGAGTTCCGAATTCGAAAAAAGAAACCCAGAAGTGGTTATCAGATCAGCTTGCGTACAGTTTGAACAAACCAATGCGGAAAAGATTTCCAACAAGAGCGTATAAAACATTTGGTATTGACGATTTATGGCAAATGGATTTGATGGAGATGATACCGTATTCGAAAATTAACAATGGGAATAAATATATTTTAACATGTATTAATGTATACAGCAGGTTTGCACGAGCAATACCAGTCAAGGCAAAATCTGCAGATGAAATGTCAAAGGCAATTAATATTTTATTTAAAGATGGACATCCTAATAACTTGCAAACAGATTTGGGTATTATTATTATTATTGTTATTATTATTATTATTATTATTATTATTATTATTATTATTATTATTATTATTATTATTATTATTATTATTATTATTATTATTATTTTAGGTAAAGAATTCTACAATAGCAAAGTTAAGCAAGTCCTCGATAAACTGAAAATAAATCACTACTCGGTACATTCTCAATACAAAGCTGCCCATGTTGAAAGATTTAATCGAACATTGAGAGATAGATTAAAGAAATTGTTCGTGCATCAAGGTAATAAAAAATGGGTAAATGCTTTACCGAAAATAATAACAAGTTATAATCATTCATCACACCGAGGACTGAATGGATTAAGACCGGTTGATATTACATCAAAAACATTCTATTCTAAGAAATCTGTAAAAATTGCAAAACCTAAATATAAAGTCGGTGATCATGTTAGAATTAGTAAAATTAGTGCATCACCATTTATTAAAAATTTTGATACAAATTGGAGTGATGAAGTCTTTGTAATTTCAAAAATAAATACTAAACAGAATCCTGTAATGTATGTCATCAAAGACAGTGATAATAATATTGTACAAGGGAAATTTTATGAGCAGGAATTACAAGTCATTCCTCCTCCAAAGGTATTTAGAATTCAAAAAATATTGAAAACTAAAAAGGTCGGCAAGGATAAACAATACTATGTCAAATGGCATGGTTATCAAAACCCGTCATGGATATCAGCAAAGGACCTAGTAAAGTGAATTTTTATACTATTTTACCGAGCAATAGTTGCCCATTAATTCATCCAGACAATCAAGCCAGTAAATTTATGGTCAATCTCCAGAATCCGATTTCTTTAAATGGTGACTGGGAAGTTGCACTGCAAGATTTTACATTCGTGTACAACACATTCCCATTTTATAGTCAATGTAAGATTGATTTCAAAAGGAATATTGTGAAAACATGTAGCGGTATCTTTATTATTAGAAATTATGATAAAACATATCATATTCCGAACCAAATATTAGATTCGCATTGCTATATATTTTACAAGGATGGATTAAATATCAGTTGTGATTTTAAACCATTTACAATAACATTCGAAACTATTGAAGATGCCAAACGAATGGGTTGCAATAAGCTAAAAAATATTGTTATGGAGACCGAGTATTTATTACGTTTTAATCTATTTGAAGCAAACAGTATAGTGAAAGAAGAAATCAAAATATCTGTGTCGTATAATGATGAAGTTGAAGAATCATTCATCTTTGCTGATGAATTATATTTTGATAAACTTGATGTATTACTTAAATATTTAAAGTTCAATTGTTCACACATATTTAAAAATTTGGAAATTGTGAAAGATTTGATGTTTACCTTCAGTTTGAATGAGGATATTTGCGAAGTTACATTTGATAAAAATTTGGCAAATTCACTTGGATTAGATAAGCAAAAATATAGAGAAAAATCGACTGGTATACGCAAACCAAGAATACTAGAACATCATCAACAAATGTTCATATATACTAACATTATCGAGCCCATAATTGTTGGTGATTCCAGTGTTCCTCTTTTGAAATCGGTATGGATTGGAAAATATGAACATGATGAAGTTGTCAATATAAATATCGATAATCCCATGTATTTACCAATAGCAAGTTCATGTATAAACAATATAGAAATAAATATTCGTGATGATAGTGGAAAACTTATAAACTTTCCAAAAGGTTCAAAAACTCATTTGACATTACATTTTCGTAAAGTAGATGGCTAATTCTGATATTATTAGTATGTATAGTGATAGCCAATCTGGCGGTGAATTACCATATTTTATTGGTAAACAGTACGGATCGGGATGGTTGAGAACAATTGGTAGATTTGCATTGCCTATTCTTAAACGTATTGGTAGTTTTGGTATGAAAACTGCAAAAGATGTTATTATGAATGAACAGAAAATATTACCATCTCTAAAAACAAATGCTTTAGCTGAATTAGGGAAAGTTTTACCAGGGGTTGCAGGTATGTTTCAAAAAGATACGCCTCCAGGTCCAGCTCCAAAACGTAAAAGACATGGAATATCACGTATAAACAAACGAATGAAAGGACATGGAACTATATTTGCAAAATGATTTGTGGTAAATCTGAATTATGTATATTTGATAGACCATCGCCCCAGGCTGTAATAGAATTTGGGGCATTTGAGGAAGTTTTTCCTATGAATTCAATTACCGATAGTAGAAATGATGTAGAATTTTACATCAATGGTTCTCAAACAGAATATTTAGATTTGAATGATACTTTATTGATTGTTCAAATCAAGGTTATAGATAAAGATAAAAAGGCTTTGGGTGATGCTGATACTACAATACCTAATAATTTTTTGTTTCATACACTTTTTAAAGATGCTATTCTTGGATTTAATAATATCAAGATTGAAGGTGGCAACAATACATATATCCACAAGGCGATAATAGAAACTATTTTAAATTATAATACCGACACCAAAAATACATGTCTTACTCCTATGGGTTATGCAGCAACTGATGACGAACGGAAAAAATGGATTAAAGGCTCAAAGATTTTCACCATGTGTTCATCATTACAACTCGATTTTATGGATCAACCAAAATATTTACTTCCAGGAGTCAATGTACACATTAGACTGAAAAGAACCGATTCTTCTTTATCATTAACTAGTGGTGCTGGTCAACCAATATGTCAATTAGTTGATGCAAAATTACTAGTAAGAAGAGTTCGAGTTGATCCGTCGGTATTAGCAGGTCATCAGTTGGGTCTTAATTCTAAGCATGCAATCTATCCTCTGAAAACAAAAGAAATTGTTTCATTTGCAATAGCCAAAGGTGCTTCTTCCTTCTATAAAGAACAAATATTTGGAGATAGAAGAATGCCAAACTTTATTCTGGTAACATTTCAAGGTGAAGCACAATATAATGGTTCATATAGTGCCTCAAGCTCAATTTTCAAAACCTTTGGTGTTACATCTCTAACTTTGTCGAAAAATACTGATTATCGAGAAACATATACTCAAGATTTCGATAGTGACAATTACTGTGCTACATATATGCAGAGTATTGTTAGAAATATGGGATATTTAGATAAAAATTTGAATTGCGGCATAACTCTTGAAGAATTCAAAACCAAATATCCATTCTTTACATTTGTTTTGGCCCCAGATTTTGATTTGAATCAGAGTCAATTACCTCAAAATGGAAATTTACGATTAGATATAAAGTTTGCAAAAGCTATTACAGAACCTGTGCATGTTATAATATATGGAGTATTTGAAAATGAAGTTCAAATTACTGCAAATAGAACGGTTCTGGTATAAATGTATACAGAAATACAGAAAGTTGTCATGGAGTAAGTGGTTTTTTATACTGTTTAATTTATTAAAATAGTTCTGTTCAGGTTAATCGAATTGGAAAACAAATATTAGGAAATGAATTTTTAGGAGTTTTTCCTCTCGATAAAATACCATTTTTGAAAAATAATCAAGCCATAATCGTCAATACCCATTCATCTCATCTCGGCGGAGAGCATTGGATTGCAATCTATATGAAACCAGATAAGATACATGTATTCGATCCTATGGGTTTCTATTATCCTGCTTTATTGGTTTCGAAACTACAAACAATGGGCAAACCTATTGTATATAATAAAACAATGTATCAACACCCTTTAACTCGTACGTGCGGACAACATTGTTTAGGATGGCTTATGTCTATTAAATAATAAATGTTTTTATAAAAATGTGTTTTTATTATTTTATAATTATTATTATGTTTTGTTATTATTATTATTATTATTATTATTATTTTTATAATTATTATTATGTTTTATATTATTACAATAATAACAAAGTCCGTCATGAACGGTGCATGCTCCGTGCATGATTAACAAAGGCATATTATCACGTTATAAACAATTGTAATACAAATTTCATCATAATTATTTTATTACAATTTTAAAATGTCATCAATTAATACTAAAATCAATGTGGTTCTTTCGAGAAATGGTAAGGATTTTTATTTATTTATTTATATTAAATAATTAAATTTACAATTAGAAACTCGTACCGTTAACTCGTCAGTCTTCAATAGGCGATTAGGTTCTGGAAATGATGGAAATGGTATATTTATAATTATTATAAATACTTTAATTATTATTATTATCTTTATTATTTAGACAATTATTTTGGTGATTGGGCCGCTAATTACCGAAAATGACGACATATTAGATATTTCAAACATATTCCAAAATGGTAATTTATTAGTTTAATTAAAATTGTATTACCATTAACATTTTAGAATCTTCTGTTTCTCATAACAAGAATTTTCCAATAATAAATGCCGCAGTAGTGGATACCTCCGTTGTGTATAATTTGAATGCTCCCATCCCTATTGGGGACTCAGTTTCGAATAACGAATCAAAATGTATGTTTCATTTTATTAATATATAGTTTTTAATTAATTAATAACTTAATAATAATATAGATTTTATGTAAATATAATGTAAATATAACTTTATGTAAATTATTTCAGTTATCATTAAAATAGTAATTGTAATAGTAATAATTATAATAGTAATTGTAATAGTAGTAGTAGTAATAATAATAATAATAATAATAATAATAATAATAATAATAATAATAATAATAATAATATTAATAACTTAGCATTATTTAACATTAACTAATTATTTTATAGTTGATAATATTATAGACAAATTTTAAATGAAAGATTAAATTACATTTATTATTATTATTATTATTATTAAATAAATAATACATTTTCATTCAATAAATAATTATTTAACTTTTATTAGGCAAATTTTATCCTAAATATTGTAATTCGTCTATGGGTCATGACAATAAATGCCACAAAAATATGAAGAAATATTATCGCCAACCTTTTAATGGCATCAACTTTTTTATTTGCCCCATATGCAAAACTTCCCAGAGTGTAAGGTATAAGGAATTTTATAGTCAACATTCTCAGCACTTAAATTCTTTCAAAACAAATAAACAAGAACTGTTTAAAATAATAAATAAGAATAACATTGAAATTGTAAATATTTTAAATAATAACACAAAAAAGAAATCTAATAAAAGACCTGCTGAACATAGGGTGTCTAAAATTAAAAATAAAATTATAAAAACTGAAGTTATTGAGATCAGTGACGACGAAATTATTAAAAATGAAGTCATTCTACTCAGTGATGACGAATGTAATAATATTACATATACTATAAATCATGATATTATAAATGATAATATTGATACTATAAATGCTATAAATGAAAATATAAATAATGATAATACTATAAATACTATAAATCAAATAGGTGGATCATCTTTAGCGATTGAGCCGATAATAGAATCAAATTTAAATGGCGCCATTCGAACTATTCGATTTAATATTGCCGATTCACAATTAATTAAAATTATAATAACGGATAAAATCACTGAAAAGTTAACATCTGAAATAAATAACATGGGTAGCGTCAAAATTCAATTCGCTATTCTTATAAGATTTGAAAAAGATGGGGAAATCCGTGACAACTACTTTTCAAATAACGCCGAGATCTTTTCGGATAACTTTTTAATTGAGGGAGTTAATAAGTTAAACGAAAAAATTGAAAAGTTTACCTATTTAGGTAGTGGCTGGAGAGTAATTAATATCTTAGAGATTGATTTCATTCTGACTAAATTTGCTCCTATTTGTCGCCTATCTGGTCATAGTTACATTCGTACACCCGCAGATTTGAAATCTAAAGGAGCAATTATTAATGTTAAAAATAAGGATCATAAGTGTTTCCTTTATAGTATTCTCGCGCTCTTGAAAAAAGATGAAATAGGTAGCCACCCTGAAAGAGTTTCAAAATATGAAAATCTTTTAAATATTCTTAATTACAATGAAGTCACGGATTGTCCGATGAAATTGTGTAATATACCTAAATTCGAAAAGAAAAATTTAGACTTAAATCTTGCCATAAATGTTCTGGCTTATACCCCTACTGTGATAGTTGATGATGATCAGGTTCCTAATGACTATGTTTTTAAACACCCCCACTTAAGTATAATTCACAGATCAACGGTTACTATCGGTACTCCAATTTATTTATTACTCTTGGAAAATAAGGATAATTATCATTACACCGCAGTGACCAACATTACACGTTTAATGAACTGCCATCGTAATAATGACTGTAGTATTCAAATAAGATGCAAATGGTGCCCACATTGTCTTAACGGTTTTCGATTAGACAATGCTTTCACTAAACATGTGGCCCTATGCAGTAAAAATCAAACGGGTACAACCCTTTACACTTTACCCGAAAATAAATATTTAGAGTTTCAAAATCATTCAAAGAGAATCACCCCACCCTTTGTTATTTATGCCGATTTTGAATCGGTTTTACCTAAAGATGTTAAACATCATCAAATACATTTACCTATTTCAGCAGGTCTTTTATTAATAAATAATCTTAACAATAGAAAATCGTATTACGAGTTTTATGGTCTTGATTGTATACCTCAATTTCTTAAAAAAGTAGAGGAAATTGCTGTCACAATTGTCCTACCTTATTATGAGCTTGAAGGGAAAAAACGGTTAGGACCTATGACTTTTGCTGAGGAACGACAATTCAAATCTTGTAGGAACTGCTATCTTTGCAAGAAGGTTTTATCCCTTGCTGTTCGAGATCATGACCATTTTACTGGTAATTATCTCGGTGCAGCCTGTAGGAAATGTAATATGGCTCGCAGAATTTATAAACAGCTGCCGATTGTATTTCATAATTTACGAGGCTACGACTTACACCATATTTTAAAATATGGTCTCAATGGCTTTCCTTCTTGGAATTTGAATATAATACCCACAAGCACAGAGAAATTTATCTCGATGATTGTTCACATTAAAAAATTAGCTGTTCGTTTTATCGACAGCATACAATTTGTTAATTGTTCTTTGGCTAAGGCTGTAAAAACTCTAACTGATCTTCCTTTGACTTCGTCGGTTTTTGATAGGTTAATAATAGATGCTAAAGCCATATTTCCTTATGATTATGCGACTGATTTGGATGTACTTGAAACCACTTATGAATTGCCTCCTATTTGGTCTGGTGTTACTGAAGATGAGTATGCTAAGGCTCAACTTATTTGGACTCAACAACGTTGTACTAAATTGGCTGACTATATGTTAACTTATCAAAAATTGGATGTATTCCTCCTTGCGGACTATTTCCAACAATTTCGTGCCAAGGCCATTGCATACAATGGTCTAGAACCTCTAAACTTTTATGGTATTCCGGGTATGTCATGGGCCTCAGCGCTTATGACATTAACTGAGCCTATAGAACTTTTACAGGACATGGAAATGTTCAATTTTTACGAAGGAGGAATACGTGGTGGGTTAACATTTGTTAACAAACATTACGTTGCTGCTTCTGATAATACAGAATTATTATATATTGATATAAATAATCTGTATGGTTGGGCTCTTAGCCAAAATCTTCCTTTTGCTGATTTCACTTGGGTGTATGATGGATTGAATGATGTATTGCTTGAGTGCATGAATGCCGACATTGAAATCCTTCCCTATGGTTATACCATAGAAGTGGATATAGATATTCCAGAAATTTTTCATGATTTCTTAAATGACTTTCCTCTTGCTCCTGAGAAAATGTGCCCGCCTGGTTCGAAAGTTGAGAAGTTGATGCTCACGCATTGGCCAAAGAAGAACCATGTTCTTCATTGGAGGCTTCTCAAGCTTTATTTGTCTCTTGGTGCCAAAGTTGTACACATCCATAGAGCTACAAAATTCAAGCAAGCACCGATTTTTAAAAATTATATAAATAAAAATACACAGCTAAGAGCTGAAGCAAGCAGTGAACTGTACAGAGATTTATTCAAATTGTATAATAATAGCTTGTACGGTAAATCCGTTGAAAACCTTAAGAAGAGATTAAATTTACGACTATGTAATTCCGCGGAAAAATTAATTACATATTCATCAAAACCATCATTTAGAAAAACCATCAAAATTGATGATGATCTTTTTGGTGTACATCTCAATAAGGAGTCTATATGTTTGGATAGACCCAGCTACATCGGACAATCAGTGCTGGATTTATCCAAACTAAGGATGTATCAATTACAGTACATAGAATTATCAAAATATAGGAGTCAGTTTAACTGTGATATAAATATAGTTGCGGGTGATACCGATAGTTTCTTCTTAGAGGTCAAAAATGTAAAGCTTGACGTTCTTTTGCCAGCGATGATTTCGGATGACTTGTTAGACACCTCAAATTATGATCCCTCTCATCCTTTATATTCTAGGAGACTCGACTCAGTTATAGGAAAGTTTAAGGATGAGAGTAAGGGTGTAGGATATAGTGAGTGGGTTTTCTTGCGACCAAAGTGCTACAGTCTTTTAGGAAATAAATCTACTATGAGAGCTAAGGGCGTAAAATTACCAGGTACAGATATAAAACATCAATCTTATTTAGACTGTTACAACAACAACACAGTTATTTCTGTACCTCAGACTAGAATAGGAACCCGAAATCATCAGCTTTTTACCTTTAAAAACTCAAAGATTGCTTTAACTAATCATGATGATAAAAGAGCTTGGGTAGAGAAAAACTCTAGTTTTGCATATGGTCATTATTTAGGGGTTGATGTCATTGATAATGACGATAATGATATTCAATCAGGAGCAGATCCCGATCTCATCAATCAACATCTACAAGATTAATTTAATTCTGTGATCGGACTTGTTTGAATTTTTGTAAAATAGAAATTATTGTAAAGTCTCTTTTTCGTTTTATAATTATCGGTTTTCTTTTTTTTTTTTTTATAATTTGATGTGTAAAAGTATTTTATTAGAATGTAGTTTGTTAATAAAAATAATAATAAAAATAATAATAAAAATAATAATACTTACTATATTGTGCACAAACATTATATCTTCAAATATATAACCATTGGATAGAGCTCTTCAAGACCTTTTTAATGAACCATTATTCAATAAAATCTAACGAAGATAATCCTTAAAATTACCATTATTGATTTTAAATTATTTTCTTGTTTAATAAATGAGTTGTTTTAATGTATCTCTTATAAATGTGTGCAGAATATAAGTATTTTCATAAATTTATTAAGAAATTACTGATGACCACGAGATCATTCAAGTTTTTAAACTGCACCGTTGAAGATTTTATGAACAATTATGATACTCTCACTGAAAAGGAAACCATAAAAATTTTAGAAATTTTCAAACATTCCTCCATTGGATATTTGATTGATTTATTTAATTACAATAAATGCATTTTGAAGTTATCGATTTATTTGATGCATTTAGACAAAGCAATAGTAGATAATGATTCATTGAATGAATGCTTTTGGAATTGTATGGATTTAAGGCTGGAACCAGGATATAGTAGTAGATTGATTTATGAATGGATATCGAAATCCGAATTGATTGAAAATATGCTAAGGAAAAAACTCAATGATGGTAGGAAAATGTATTTAACTTGTTACATTTGTAAAGAAAATCAAGTATCGGTTTTGTTTTTACCTTGCGGACATGTAATTGTATGTTCTAAATGCCATGATTCAAATGTTCGCAAATGTAAAGCATGTTCAATGTATATTAATGAGTATCATACTATATACATTTAATAAACATTTATTTCTTTACCTTTGTTATTAATATTCAAAATAATATTCAAACTAAACCAAATTTACAAACTACCGCGCCAGCCCCTTCGGGGCGGGCGGCGGCGGGCGGCGGCGGGCGGCGGACGGGCGGCGGACGGGCGGGCGGCGGTTGTGTATGTCGATGATTTTAATTTTTATTAAATGCATTTGTCTGATTTCAAAATTAGATTTGTGTGACAAACCTTGTTAAATTTTTGGTTTGATGTATTCGAGGAAAAAAAAAAAATGTAAAACATTCTTTTACTATTTAGTTGGAAAATAGTTTTGAAAACTTTTTTAAAATTTGAAAAATTTTGAGTTGGGAAATTTGGGGAATTTCATTTTTGGGACTTTTTAATTTTTGAAAAAATTTGAGTTGGGAAAATTGTTTTTGGGAATTTTTAAAATTTGGGAAATTTATTTGTGGGGTTTGAAAATTTGTTGAAATGATCAATTTACAGTTTGAATAAAAATCAAAGTTTTTGACACTTGAGGGTAAGGACTCCCCATACATCTTTGAAGGTTTGACCATCACACTCTACTCTCAAATACCTTTTGAATGATGTATATATATATTATAAAGTTTGAAAAAATTCGAAATTTTTTTTTTGACCCTTTGANTTTTTTTTGACCCTTTGAAGGTGAAGGACTCACCATACACCTTTGATTGTATGACCATCATACTCACATCTCAATTACCTTTTGAAAGATATGTATTATAGAGTTTGAAAAAATTCGAGGGTTTTGCACCTTTTGAAGGTTAGGGATTCACCATACACCTTTGAAGGTATGATCATTGTACTCTACTCTCAAATATCTTTTGAATGATGTATATATTATAGGGATACATGTTAAAAATAACTTGACCTACATATTTTTTATAAACTATATAGTCGTGACCTACTTAATTTGACTTATTTATTTATATAGTGTCCTGGAGGTAACATATATTTAAAGTAACTTGACCTACATATTTTAATACCTATATAGTCGTGACCTACATAATTTTAACTTGATCTACTTAATTTTAACTTGACCTACTTATATGTGTCCTGGAGGTGACATGTCCTGGAGGTGACACATCTTACTACTTGTAAGAAAGTTGAAATTACAGAAGATGTAATGTACTACGAAACGTACTAAAAATTTTTTTTCCAATTTCACTACTGATTATTTTTGCCATTGAATTTATTAAAAAGAGAGCTTGAAGACTATAAATCAGTAATATATAGATTTCAAGTGAATTCAAAAGGCAGTGCCGAAAATTCGTGAGTATCAAAAAACATCGATATTTTACTGATTTATAATCTTCAAGCTCTCTTTTTAATAAATTCAATGGCAAAAATAATCAGTGGTGAAATTGATTAAAAAATTTATAATAATAACATTTTAGCTTATCATTTAGTTTATATTTAACATATATATAATTTAGAAAAAGCTGTTTAAAAACATTTAAAACATAAGTATTCAATGCATTCACAGTACTTCACATTAATTATCTTACATGACGATGACAGGAAAACTGTCGAAATATATCGTAAAACAAATGTTTGAGTGGTGCTTTTTTATAATATAAAATATGTTATTTATCTGAAGTTGATAAAAAATTATGATTGGTATTAGGATACCATTTACCTGAAGATCTAATTTATAGAATTGACCATTCATTTATAACAACTACATTAAATTTATATTATAATTAAGAATTAAAGGAATTTCATTTTGTAAAATTCTGTTAAAATAATGTAAATTTATGTTTAAGCTATATTTTATTCCAGATACATAAAACTGGATGATAAAGTCCAATTTATAATTAAATCGATGAAAATTTTGTAAACCGATACTATATTTGTCAACAAAGGTTTCTATTGTCATTCCTCTTTGAAAATAGCGTAGGTTTCATTAAATGATGATAAATCAATATTTTTGGCAACACTTGATAAATATTAATTTATTATCATCTTATCATCATAGCAAAAAAGAAAACGTTTTACATGGAAAGTTTAAGAAATTAAGATGCCTATAAGATCTCAATGACTGAAAATCTCAAACATTTAGACTATAAATTAATTCATTTCGGAATGAATGGAGACCCAGATAAAATTTTTGTCTTAATTTTTGAAGCAAAATTAATGAAACAAAATAAGGCCATTAAATAAATCATAACTCTCGCCAAAGAATAAATAAAAAAGCATGGTTAAAAATGTAGACAATAAGTTTTGAAACACTAAAACAAAAACAAGTTATCTGATTTAAAAACTACATTGATCAAGCTCTAAAATTACGCACAAATATATACATTGATTTCAAATAATTATTTTTTGAAGTAAGGCCCTTTTAAAAAATTGGAAAGGGAAAATTAAAGGTTCTGCATTCTTACGCGGTATAAACATCTATAAATGCCGATCTCGTCAATGTTTACGGGGACCAATCTCGACATTATTCGACAGTTACGAGGTGAGTCAACAGTTTCAAGGAGAGAAAATAGAAGATTGAAGATGAGAATTACACCGGTCGACGAAAAACAGCAACAATAGCAAACACCAAATTGGTTATTGCCATTATAGGGGAGAATCTGTTCTCAAATTAGGACGATCTCAAGCAATAGATCATAAATCTACGATCGCTAAAAAATGTAACAGATCATATCCTGTTGGGTACCATGCTCTGAGAGAAAAAACAAGTCCGACCGTGTACAAATCTGCATCGAAAATCTGATCAAATTAAAAAACAAGGCTTGGCAATGTCGTGATAGGGAAAGAGCCATGGTTTCACTAGAAACAAGTAGTCAGCCAACAGTCAAACAAAAACTGGATAGGAGAAGGAGAAATCGCAAGAACAATAGTGAAATGGGATTGATTCTAACCAAAATGATGATAAGTGAGCGGCATGATTCAAATTAATTTTGCGAAAGAGGTCAAAATTCTTTCCAGTAATGGGTAAAGTATCATATTTGGCATAAACAAAATCTTGATATCTGTTGTAGTTAATGTTAAGTGAAAAATTATCGAAATTCGTGCTTAATCATAATCAATAATATGTTGCGTTATTAGTATTATAGTTGTGAAAATTAGTTTATAATTTATAGCTGTATTCCTTTCACAAATAAAAATGGCACACTTAAGGGTTTTTATTCCAAGACGATTGAAACAAAATGGTAGGAAAAGAAATGACGGAACTCATTTTGCCACAAGCAAAATCTATATATAAATTCAAGCTGAACTGTATTGACCATTTTATTTATCCCTTAAATAATACCTAAAGGTTTTTTGTTATATAAATTTATATGAACTTGACAACCGTCAATCATTTTTGTGACTCTGATGGATTGCGATCCACTGTTCTAATAAATCAAAATCTAATTCAATATCAATACCATTATCAGCTTAAAAACCTTAATCATTCAAAGCCATTTTCAACACATTCTGGCACGACTTTATTTTCCTCTTGACTGCGGTTTTTCCTTCGTTTGAAACAACTTTATTCAGTTCTAAACGGAACAATTTGATTTTAATGATACTCTGTGAAACACAAAGCCCAGTATCACATTCTACGTACTCATTGCCTGATCAGTCCATTCTTTGGTTTCTTTACTGACTTGCTACAATCAATACAAGCTATCGGTCTAGTTACTATTGATTTCGTATTAAATCAATGGTTAAAAATGTCTATCAATTAGAGGTTTTGGATGTGGATATGGGTTACACAGAACTATCTATCTATCTTTCAAATTTCACCACTGATTTCTTTCCCACTGTATTTATTAAAAAAGATTATGATTATCCAATTCATGATGTGGAACCTGAAAAAAACACGAGGAGCTCTATTGCATACATTTCATCAATGGGGTTGTAAAGGAAGAAAATCGGAATGAAGTATGCGACATCAAATGGAAGAGAATGAAGCAAGATGATGATAAATGATGTTGAGGGATTCTGGAGCTTTGATTACAGTGATGAATAAGGAAACATGGAATAAAATTGGCAGTACGGAAATCAAGATATGTGGAGTTTTTCCAGGAACTCAAAAACCACAGGGATGTACAGAAGCCAATGTTTATTGGCACAAATAGATTAGGACTATCAAAATAATTGTTATTAAAAATATATTTCCAGGATTTATTGTTGGGATAGATACCTTGAAAGCATTTAGAGTGCAGTTGATGGAAATTAAAAATATTGAATCCAAGACAAAGATTGGCAATTATAATGATGACGAAAGAAGACAAAAAGCAAAAAAGGAATTGGGAAGAAATGAATTGCCAACAATTAACAAATTATTAGATGAATTCGGGTCAATATTTATTGCAGCCAGATTTGATTTAGGATTCACAAGAATCGTGGAGCACGAAATTAATACATCTGGGAATCCAACAATGCAATTTTCAAGACGACAACCGATGCATCTAGAACAGAAAATTGACGATATGATAAGAGTTAACAAAAGCTTGAGTTATAAGACGCTGTAAAAGTTCATGGAACTTCCCATTGGTTGTTGTAGGAAAGAAAAACGGCTCAATAAGAATGTGCGTAAGTTATCGAGAGTTGAATAAGATGATGGAAAGAGAATCTTTCCCTATGCCAACATATCCCGATAACTTGATAACCTATCAGGATCTATTTTTTTCTTCTTTAGATCTTGGACGAGCATACTATCCGGTCGCATTAGCAGAAGAAACACAAGAGAAAACGGCTTTTAGTTCCAAAGAAGGAAAATTTTGTTTCAATCAACTTCCATTTGGATTATCAACGGCTCCAGCAACGTTTCGGCGATTAATGTACACGATTTTAGAGGGTATTTATATTTAGATATTCTGGTATATGGCAAGGACCAGGCTGAACACGATGAGCGATTACGAGAAGTTTTTAAAAGAATACAAAAAACAGGACTAAGAATAAATCCGAAGAAGTGGAAATTTACAAAACCAAATTAAAATTCCTTGGTCACACCGTCAGTGAAGATGGAATACAGACAAATTCAGAGAAGATCAAGTCAATTACAGAAGCGACGAAACCACAGTCATTTCTGAGTTTGGCAAAGATTGTGCTAAAATAGCAGCACCCCTACATTCAGCAGCGTCAAATTGTATGCTATCGTTATTATTGATAGGGTTAGCAAATTAGTAAGTCTAACGGCTACAGCAAACCAAGATGAAAAAACTATTTTGAAGACGCTAATGAACAATTGGATTTACAAATATGGTAAACCTCAAAGTATATTGACAGAGGGCGAAATTTTGAAAGCAAATATTTGAAGGAAAAATTAGAACTAGGATATTCGCAACGCCATATCAACATCAGTCGAATGGCTTAGTGGAAAGAGCTATCAGAACAATGAGAGATTTACTTGCGACGAATATGAAAAGGGGCTGTGCTGAAAAACAGTGGCACGAACTGCTGCCTCGAAATGAATTCAGTATTAATGAAACTTATCAAAGTGCTATAAAATATTCACCATTTGAGATAGTATATGGACCAAAAATAACGTTACACGCTAATTCTAGATTCAAACATCAAGTACACGATATTTCGGAAGAAGGACAAACGAAGCTGCACAAAAGATGAGGAAGTTCGAGGACAAAAGAATTAAACGACATTTCGAAATGTGGGAGGCGGTACTAGGAAGACGAGAACCACATAGAAGAAACAAAAATGATATTCACTATGATGGTCCATATAAAATTCTTAGATTTGTTTCAGATCATCAAGTTGAATTGCAATATCCAGATACGACGCGGTACCGACGAATGGAATGGTTAAAAAGATGGCATCAATCATAAGAAGGGGAGAGTAATGGTATTACATTAGAGTCTATAAAGTCTAAATGTGAAGCAATTCAGAGTATATTACGTAATTCAATACAATGTGTTAGTTATTGCGCAATATACATTCCTATTTAAGAGTGAATAATTAATAAATCTTTAGATGGAACGGATATATATCACATATACACATATATTAACTTACTTAGATATTTATCATTTTGAAATGGCAATAGACTTTTTATAAGTGTATAATTTAGTAATAATGTGCAATTTCAATGCACAACATCTATAACAAAATGTTGGACAACTAATAATCAATAGACAAACAACCAATTAAAATGGTTTTGAATTCATTTCATCATATTTTGTTGATAATTAGATTAATAATTTTTTATTACAATGGAATTTTATTATTAATGATATAATATTATATATAATCAAAAATATATTTTACTTTCAAATCTTTATTTGGAGGTGGTGGCGGTGGTGGTGGTGTCGATTGAAAGCCAACAGGTTGTGATGAAGGCAATGGTGGTCTATTTGGAGGTGGAATTTGAGCAACATTTATAGGTTTACTCGAGTTAGGAGGAGGGGGAGGGGGAGCACCTGTGTTTGATGGAACTACGTTTGGTGGTGGTATTCCAGTTCGCTTTAAATTTGGTGGTATAATAGCTGGATTTGGAGTTTGTATTTCTAGAATATCAAATTAACGGAATAATGAAAAATGTAATTATTTTAAATTAGAAAGTAACTAATAAAAAATGTAATCAAATAAAATAAGAAATTACTTTTTGCATTTTTCATAGAGGCAAATCCTTCAGCTATTAACATTGGTTTACCAGGTGGTGGAAGTAAAATCCCAGTATTGTTTTTCGTACCAGCTGAACCTAAAGGCTTGCCGACTAAAATACAAATAATAGGAAAATTAAAAGTCATAATTACTAGTAACTCCGCTCCTATCATTTTTAGCAGCTTCTGGAACTTTTTTAAGAGCGGTACCTTGACATATGCTTTTTAATAGTTTTGTATTGTCAGGTTTAGCTACACTGCTAGGTCCAGGAGGTGGTGGTGGTGGAGGTGGAGGTGGAGCAGCCATAAATTAAACTAAAATTACAAATACAATTCACCAAATTAGTACTGCATTTAAAACATAATTGATGATAATCAAAAAATCAAAAATCTAAATAACTTGTTAATAGAAATTTCCTTTTTCAAAAAAATAACTGTAGAAATAATAAATAAAACAAATTCTACTTTTATAATTATAATTCAACGAAATGAAGTAAATATAATATTTGAAAACTATGTTACTAACAAAACTGTAAAATTACCATTTCTAATATATAAAATAAAATTAAGTGATTTTCTATAGTTTAAGAAAATAAATTTTCCTAACTTTCAGTTTTACTTTACATTTAATATATTTAAATTAAATGAAAAAAATTATAACAGCAAAATTATATTGATTAATGTTTTTAGTTCTACCTCAAAAATTTCATAAAATTAATATATCATTTTAACATATATGCACTAATTTTATTTGTTTAACTTTACTTTTTGTTAATAATATCATAGCAACAATTGTTTATGACTTCAATTACTGAAAGAAATATTACTACTAGACTTCCCATAAATGACGTATTTAAAACTAGTATGGGTGTCGGTCATCATTGGAGGCCAGGCTATTACTTTCCCGATTCTCAATTTCATGTATAATTTTATTCTATCACCTAGTTTTAATAAAATTTAGTCAACATTGAGAAACCCTCTTCCTCCAGTTCTTACTAAACCACCTGAGATTTTACCTCAAGATCATTTTAAAACAACAACTGGAATATTTCACGATGAGAAATATCCATATGGACCTTTACAACAATATCCTTTGTTTAAAAGAGCTCCAGGTCATAATAAGGTACACTACCTAAAAGACTTTATGGAAAATATTCCTAATAAAGGATGGAGACGCCCACTAAGTCCACGTTATCAAAAATCAGAAACACACGATGAATTCAGCAATCCACCAAAATTGTTTGAACCTAATAATTGGTTAGATATACAGAATTTCAATCTATTTAATCATCACAATGATGGTCCTTCAAAGGTAAATTTCAAAAATTTTAAATCAATTTTTTTTTAAATTTAGAAAATCATGGCATCCACAGAAAATCCAAAATTAAAAGGTCGAGTTCTTTATCCAAAGGATCAAGAGGTTCTTCGAAATTTAGATCCCTATATGACAACAAATATGAAATATCATAGAGTTTTTGATCCAAAGGAACTTAGTGGAATAGCTAAAAAAGATATACCAACTTATTGGGATTGTGAAGAATATCCCAAAGTTCGAGGATTCGGTCCAAAAGAAAAGTAAACTAAAATACAGATAAATTATTGACATTTTGCATATAGTACTGTACCAAAATCCACTATTCCCAGAGAAAATCCACCGATGAGAGATACCATGATATTCAAATCTGCAACTTCTATTCGACGAATTCCACCCTCTGGAGAAATTGTACCTCACAGGTAGAAGATATGCATTATTACATGGGAAATTTTAAACTTTTCCAGAACTTATAAGTTAAAAAAATATTTTATAACTCATGTTCAAATATGCTAAAACTTATTTCAATTATTTAATTTTTTATTTCAATGCAGTGGGATGCTGACTGAATATGATGACAAATATATTAAACCATCTGATGTGAAAGCTAAAGAAGCTCATTTGTGCCCGATAGATTTTCCGTGTGCGGTTCCAGGTAAATTTTTCATATCAAGATAAAAAAATTATTAAATACTTCAAAATCAGATCCAAATCCGAAGTCATCTTATGAAGTTCCAAGAATGTATGAAACTGAATATGAAAGTTATGGCAATGATTATCCTACAATACTATGACATTATATTTAAGAGTTATATTAGACACTCAGAAAATGTTTATTCATTAGATAATAAAGAGTATTCTATTAAAATTTTATTAATAATCAAGAAAAAATAATTCAATGTAAATAGAATATATTTGTAAATTAAACAAAAATAAATATCAATTGTTAATAAATAACTGTTTTCCAATCCATGAAACCGAGTAAAAGCCTATAAATACAATTAATGTTATTGGTACAAGTGCACAGTAGTATAATATTTCAGAATCCATTGTTTCAAATTACCAAAAATAATTTAATAAATGTTAGTTATTATCAATCAAACTATAGTAAAATGTGAATTGTAAATTTAGAATTTTAAAAATTATTAACTTACTTTAAAATATGAAATGTTGAAAGTGTTTAATTGCTGAATTTAAACAAATCAAAAGAATTATAAAATCATATTAATAATAAAAATTCTAGTAAAATATGAAGCAATACATAATATTTTAGTATTTCTAGCTTTATTATTCAATATATTATTTACATAAATTTACTGTGACCTACAATTTTTTGTACTTTTGGTAATGTTTGTTGGACTAGAATTTTGAAATTTTTGATTTGTTTTAATGCACCAAAAGTAACTATTAAATAAGAGAAAACACTCGTTAACAATAAGTAAAATTATGAAACTTAAAAATTTGCAAACATAAACATAATGTTGGAATAGACTCGAAAATTTGTGAGCTTGTTTGTATACATCGGAAATACATAACATGGAAACAGCACCAATGCTGGCGCCTAGGTGTGTGTTATTTTAGAAGATGTGGTAGGGGTAACATTAAATCTCTCAACCCGACTCTTTCCTAGACACCAAGGTGATTGTTGTCTTTGAACAACCTATGCACCCATAGCGACGGCCATGTTGGTACTGTGTATAATGGCGATAATCCATGAACAGGTGAGCTCCTTTGTTAGAACTACTCTTCATAATCTTCTCATATTGGGTCCTGGAATGCCGATAGGAGGTCTGACATCGCGGTAAACGAAGTTCAGTCAGATTTGTTTGAAGCCCTAGTCCAATGGGCGTCATTACTCTGCTGGGGCACTACTCGGTTGACTCCCACTATTTCAACTTTTGGTCTAAGAGATGAGTGTCCATTCCGCTTATGTTAGACATTACTCCGTCAACTCCGAGCAGAACCCTGCACAACCTATACTCCAATATAGTACCCGTGAATTGCTTCACGTTGGAACTGTACTATGCCGGCGAGACGCCAGTAAGCAGGTGAGCCCCTGACTTAGGACTACTCCTTACTGAGGCCTCGACTTCCTTCTCTTGACTGCCGATAGAAGGACTTACGTCTGTTCATATTATCCAACCTCTCACTACCTTTGGATTAGATGCAAAATGGCTAATACTCATCGAACCTTGAAAACTTTCAGCTCTATCCGTAAAATCTATATCAGACTACTCACAACAGAAAAACATACATAAGAACAAAAATGATTTATTTCCACATTATAACACAAAACATGGGCAATTTACACGTGACAGGCATATCTGGACAAGAAAAGAGCAAGAAAAGAAAAACATCGATAATTCAGTTCAACAATTTTCTGGGCGATAAGGTCACTCCACGGTGGGGTTCTTACTTCTCCCACTCCGTGTCTGCTAACAGTTCATCCAAATTGAAAAACTCGGAGGCATTTTCCTCCCAGGTTACTCTAGCAGCGGAGATGATTCGCCCTGGGATCCCTGACGTCAGATCGATCACTGCAGGAGGGTTGTTAACGGAAATCGGGATGCTCGTCGGTTGTTGGTTCTGTTTGGCGGTCGCTCGTGCCCGCTGCTTCTTCTTGCGTTCGGCTCTCGATAATTGCCGACGCTTTGGTTTCGGTACCGTCTGATTATTTGGGGGTACCGCAAATGTAGAGGCAATCGCAGGTGGCACTTTACTAGTTCCGGTGAAGATGATGTCCGGGTGCTTAGGTGAGAGTTCGGTCTCTACACATTCTCGACAGGACTTCTTGAAGGGAGACGATGACTTAGAAGAGGTATCGTGGTGCACCGGGAAGAGATTGTCTGCTTCATGTATGGGGATACTGACGATCTTTCGAGTAGTCGCCGCCTGTAGATATACTTTGTGCAGAGCCTCCGATTGCTCTTTTATCAGGCTCCTTTGGGAACGGCTCTCAGAGATTAGAGCGTCCCGACAATGCTCACTGTGGTACAGTTTCTTCTGTACTTCTTTCATTTGAGCGGGGCTAAACCATGTGCCCTCTAACTCATCTATTTTTCGCTTGTACCGCCCTATCTGCGCCTGCAATTCTTTAATGACCGCGTTCTTATCCGCGCATGAGAAGCACGCTTTGAGGATATTTTTGGTGACTGGAATCATTATTGATGGCTACAAAAGAAAATGAAGGTAATTATCGTAATTCACTACGGCTACCAAATCGATATTACAAGACAAACAGTCATTGGTAGTTTTATGGTTCATGCAATTTGCCTGCACAACTCGCGACAAGAAAGAAAAACAACATCATGCTGACCAGAGAAATCCCTCCAGACGATCGACCTTCCCTATCTTATCATAGTTCATAGGAGAAAGTAGACGGTAAAACCCTATGGTATCACACCCATATTTATTGAAATAGTTTACTAAAAGAAAATCCTAAATGCGCCTGGATGTCGTGGGAAGGAATTCCACAATCATTCGAATGAGAATATAAATGTATTTACGATTTATTAAATGGCAAACTCAAATTATTAAATTAGTGAAATATATTAAACTTGACTAAATAAAATTATTGAGTTAATGGGATGGATCCAAGTTAGATAGAATTATTAGACTAGCGAGCTATGTTAAAATTTACCTAAGTAAAATTATTACATTAAGGCGAGGTATTTAAAATTAGGTAGAGTTATTAATTTAGTTAGACATACAGCATTTTAACTAAACACAAGGATGAAATCGGTTAGAGCATTAAAATTCTTACTAAATAAAATTATTAGACTGAGTGTTCAAATTTTTACTAAATAAAATTATTAGACTAGTAAGTTAGGCTAAACTTCTATCATCTACACTTATTAAATCAATTCCTAACCACGCTTGAATCGACGTACTCGATATAACCCAAATTTAAACTCAGGGAAGTTTACTAAATTGATTGTGCCGATAAAGGTCGCTATATTCACGACATGTAAAAATTTATCTATTGATCACTTCATAAACGCCCTGTCAACGCCACTGGTATATTCGCATATTGATTATCTCACTACTCTCCTGTATAGGTGTATGTGGCGTTCGGAGACTTTAGATTGCATGAGAGTCAACATCGATTTAATTAGTTGATGACAAGGTGGTGTGTTTTGATGATTACCAAGAGAATTATCTAACGTATGAGTTTGTACTCTAGAGGGCTGCGTGTGTTCTCATTGGTCATGCTTAGATGCGAACTCCCACACTTTAGCTCCATTATCAGATCTGTATGCTGTTACCTCATCTAATTTGGTTGGTATATGCCATTTTTCACAGATATTTTATCATACCACATGTCTCTTTGTTCTCACTGGATACTTATTTACAAAATATATTATCATCTATGCTGCTGCAAGCTCTCATCGTGGAAATCGTTAATTCATGTAAACTATCCATATCTGTTGGAAATTTGCCTTAATGCTTCAACGATCGTTGGAAAATAATTCGACACAGGCTAACATTCTACTGCTCCCTACGCTGCATCAAAAATCGGATTATACCTATTCGGATGGAATATCGTACCAGTGAAATCTCATCTTGGTCTCTCACAGTTTACTTCAGACATTATGTATTCGGTGTCCTAAGCAGGTATCGTGTTGGATCGTTTTGTAGAATAAATTTCAAAGTGTTGTGTTGTCTTGTGAACTAAATTGGATTCAGTAGTATTTTACGTTTATTTTCGAAATTGTCTATGATGTTAGTAATTTGCATTTATTTTCGGGATTAACTATGATGTAAGACTTAGTGACTGTAGTGAGCCGTTACACGGCCCTAACAATATCTATATACCTATTATACTATATTATATTATATTATATTATATTATATATATATAAATGGGCGGTCACCAGCGAATAAGGACCAAGCAGAACACAATTACAGTCAATCAAAATTCGTGCGATCAGCTAATACTTCTACTTATCAATCAGGCGCTATTAATCAATCTCAGACGAGTAAAGCAAATTCGATGCCATGTTATCATTATCAAGATAAACTGTATTCGGCTCCCAATAGTTTTAGTGTTGGCTCTCACAGACCAACACCCTCATCCAGTACAATTCGCGAAATACGGAACAAATCCTAACAATAATATGAACCCGAATAGATCTTTTTATCAAACCACCACACGTCTTTACAAATTCTGATCAATGTGATAATGCAAAAAAGGATCAGAACGGCAAAGGATATACATTTCCTCAAATATTGTATGCGAATGACAATGGTCAAATTGGTTCATGGACAAATCGGCAGGCTGTAAAATCTTTAGAAATAATCGGACTATATGAAATTATTATTTTTAGTTAACATTTTGTAAATGAGAAATGGCTGTTGAATATGTTTATCTGGTCTGATTATATTTACATTTTTTATGTAGTTTCTATGATATATTTTTGTTTTACTCAGATCTGTAAATTTTTGTAATTCAAATTAAAAACTTTGTAATTTAAATTAAAAATATCTTTACCTGCAATTTGACTTATTCATCAGAATATTTTTATGAGAAAAATAAACGATATGCAAAAACCTCAATTGTGTTGTTTTTCGCTAGCTAAAAATTCTTATTGTTATTCCAAAGATTCATTCGAATGCATGGATTCTCTAAAATATCTCAATGTAGAGAACTTTGGAAATGATGACTTGCATTTTGCTGCATTATTAATAAATGGTCATAATTGCCGAATTATAGTAGATAAATTATGTAAAAAAATTAAAGTCGAATTCGATGGAAGAAATTTTACGTCACTCACGGATTCCGATTCTATAATGAATTATATTGGAAATGTTTTAGAGAAAATCGAACAAAATTTCTTCAATGCAATGTCTAATTTATTCAAGAACAAATCAGATCTTTTGCAAACCTGTAACTTAAAATCTGAAGTTGAACAAGGTAAAATATTAATTGAAATAGACAAAATAGATGATCAATTGAAAAGTGGTGCAACTATTGCCAAATTACCAGAAAGGACTACGCCAACCACAACATTGGTGTCAGAAGTGCCAGAACAATGTTCAAGATTTGAACAATTAGAAACTTATTTATCTAATATCATTGCTAAATCCAGATTACAGGAAATACAATCTATGTTAGTTTCTCATAAACGAACAGCGGAATTACGTCAAAATATATTCCATATGCTTTCCAAAATATTTTCCGAATTAAAACTTTCATCAAAATTTAATCCTATATCCCATGATATTGATAGGCTGATAGATCATTTGATAATTGCTCATTCCTGTTGTTTGTCATCGAATCGAGAAGAGTATATCAAATTAATTCAGAAAATTCCAGATCGTGATTCTGTGGATCCTGTAGTCGTTCTATGTAAGGATTTAAATATGTATTATAAAGAATTACAGCAGTCTACATCATCAAGTAATTCCATTTCAACCCCTACAAATATCACAGATAATAAGCATATTCCAAATGGTCAATTTCAAATTGCTGACCCGATAAATAAATCATCTTTCAAATTTATCAGAAAAAGTATTCAATTACAATCTGAATCATCGGTTATTAAATCCGAATTTCCCCTATTCAGTGCTTTCAATAGCTCAGCTGTTAATGATATTACTGAATTCCACAGTACACTGAATTCCACATCTCCCCTGTCAGGAGTTTCAGATCAGAAATCATTTATGAACAGTTTGAATTCAGTTGGTTCGTCGAATTCTCTGCTGGAAAGTTTCTACCAGTTAAATTCTCAAAACCACGCCGCAATCAAGAATAACAACAATAATAATCAGTCATACGATCACAACATCAATCAACAGGCAAACAACAACGGTGTGCTTAACTACGGTCAGTATCAGTATCGAAACGAAATGGATATAAATCGCATATTTGGCTCGGAGAAACCGAATTCACATTACGATCAGAAATATAAAGATACAGCCGATATAGATTTTGATTCGATTAATGTTTCCCGGCAAGCATTGGCTGAGATGATTGCCGTTGAAAATCGTAAAAAAAATGACTCCGATCAATAATTATATACCAAATAACAAATTGCTAACGAGTGATGTCTTATACACAGCCCCACAACGCATCATGCTTCGTTCAAATCCAAATGAATTCTTAATGCAACAGAATAATGATTTTTTCACATTAAACTCTCGTGCACCGGGACAGCCATTTATTCACGATAATAAACCGTCGCCCAGCGAATCGAGACTCAATCAAGCAATGCCCGTGTCAGCACCGCTAGGTACCTTAGATCGATTACCTCTAAATTATATTATTATATTATTATTAAATTATACTATATTATTATTGATTTACATTATTATTGATATCATATATAAAATTATAATAAATTATTTAAATAAGCATCAGCCCACACGAGAGGGTAGCGCCGCACCGGGGCCCAAAAAGTTCCAAATATTAATAGAAAACCCTGGAACAAATAAGACACAAACCGTTTCAGTTGACACAGACACTACAATTAAAGGTCTTTCTAAAAATTACAGCATATTGACTAATCACAAATGCCGTTTTCTCTTGTCGTATAACGGCAACATCCTTTCCGACAGTCGTACCTTGGGCGACTATGGAGTGACACCATACAGCGTCATTCATTGTTTGTTGCCACTTTCTGGCGGTTCCTCCGATTCGGAGAATGACTCAGGCAGCAACCCCAAACAGGCAAAACATAAACGTAGGTCCAACAACCAGCGATCAACGTACTTATGCCAATATTTTTTGGATGAGAATAACTCTCCACTTACTTGGCTGATAGCTACCGAACTAGCACTCGAGGGAATCGAGGTAACCAGTTCACGAGACAAATACTGTCGCATCTTGCCGTTGATTCCGCCGACGATATTAAGTAAACTTTCGTCCGTGATCCTTCGCACTTCGCCTACTAGCGTAAAAACCCATATGAAGAATTGCGTACGGCAATCCTCGATATTTTTAAGGAACCTACAGCTGCCGTCTTCACTAAATACTTTAAGACGCAAACTTTGGGCAGCAGAAAACCATCACAGTTCTTGCAACACGCTATGGCGGAACTAACGCAAATACATCCGGAGGCTGCGGCGGATCAAAAACTCTTGAGGCAATTTTTTCTGTCTGCTTTACCGCCACACGCACAACAAATTTTAGCGCTTTCGTCAACTGCAGACGTGGTAGAGCTAGCAAAGATGGCCGACAAGATTAACGAAGTCGTGCCACTTGGTTCGCAACCAACTTGCTCTGTGCAGTTAATTAGCAGCACTAACCCCGAAATTTTACCTTCTTCTTCTTCTTTGAAACCTTCGACCGAAGAAGCCTTACTTTGCGCTATTACAGGCCTAACTAAACACATCAGCGAGCTTGAGAATAGCATGTCCACCAGGCGGACAAATGACGACAGGCAATATGCCCAAAAATCACACTTTGTGCAAAATACTCGTCAACGTTCACCTTCACCTGCAACCAGGAATCTGTGCCGTTTTCATTTTAAGTTTCGTAACAAGGCACGGTTCTGCCATCTAGGTTGCAATTGGCGAGATAAAGCACCATCCTGTCAGATACTTGACAAGTGTATATACCACGACAGGTTTGGAGATAAAGCCTTAAAATGCTTCGAAGGCTGCTCCAATTACACTAAACCTAAAGCAAGCAATCAAAAAAACTTATAATGCCACCACTTCTAGCGGCAGAGGTGGGAGGCAAAATTTCATCAAAATCAGATTTATTTTTAATAGAAGCAGAGTCAAACGCTTTTAATATATTGTCGTCTCCTTCCAACAGACTAAAATTCCTTGTCGACACTGGCTCCAGCTTGTCGATCTTACCTAAAGAGTACCTTCCAGACCTCAACACTGTCGATATTTCTTTGAAGGCCGCAAACGGTAGTGTTGTTGAGACTTTAGGTTCAAAGACAATTGCTTTCTCGTTGCCATTTCTGTCCGACCAATTATTTGAGTGGAAATTTTATATAGCAGAGGTTATTATCCCCATATTAGGATCTGATTTTTTAAGCGCTAACGAACTACTCGTAGATTGCCGTGGACGCACTTTAAGGATAAATAATCAATTAAACTGCAGCACTATTCCCTCAAACATCTTTGAAGATCCACAACGGATAGGAACGGACGATATAAATACTACTCCGTCGAAAACGGTTATAACAATCGAACACCCAACAATAGCCTTAGATATTATTAATAGGTGTTTTAACACGCCAATAAGTGACGTTTCGAAGCCGCTTTACTGCCACACGATCGACACAACTTCATCTTTACCAGTTAGATGCAAAATTAGACCACTGTCGAATGAAAAACTCGAATTTGTACGTTCCGAGTTTACTAACCTCTTACATGAGGGTACCATTCGGAGATCTAAATCTCCATGGTCATCGCCATTGCACCTGGTCCCAAAAAAAGATGGCACTTTCCGTCCGTGTGGCGACTATCGAAACCTTAATGCTATTACGGTACATGATTCCTATAGCATGCCGCTTGTTAGTGATATCCTTCACCGTCTTTCAAAGGCAAAGATTTTCTCCACAATCGACCTCGTGAAGGCGTACCATCAGATACCCGTGCGAGAGTCTGACATAGAAAAACAGCCGTAATAACTCCGATCGGACTTTTCGAGTACGTGCATATGCCATTTGGCCTTCGGAATTCTGCACAGACCTTTCAAAGGTGTATTGATCAAGTCTTAATGGACCTACCTTTCGCAGTTCCATACATAGACGACATTTTAGTCGGATCACCTGATTTAGAGACGCATATAACCCATCTGACAAGAACTTTAACAGCACTTCGGCAATACAACCTTAAGGTAAACGTCGATAAGTGTACCTTCTTCCAACACGAAACTCGTTTCCTGGGACATTTAATTTCCGGAGATGGAATCCGACCTCCTCCGGATAGACTAGATACCATAGCCAAATTCCCACTTCCAAAAACAGTTTCACAACTGAGAAGTTTTTTGGGAACGATAAACTATTGTCATCGTTTTATTCCAGGGGTTTCTGACATTTTGTCACCTCTTTCAGGTCTTGTTTCAAAACCAAAAAAGTCTTTAGTGTCATGGAGCGATACCACACTCAGTGCATTTGAAAACGCTAAGTCAGCACTTTCGAAAATTCAAACACTCCATTTTCCCAATGCTGATTTACCTTGGAGTCTGACCACTGATGCATCAAACGTTGCTATTGGTGCAGTATTACACCAATTACATAATGACATTTCTGAACCCTTAGAGTTTTTCTCAAAGAAACTTTCTTCCGCACAACGGAAATATTCGGCTTTCGACCGAGAACTCTTAGGGATATATCTGTCAATCAAACATTTCAAGCACTTGCTTGAAGGTCGTCCTTTTGTCATCTACACTGACCACAAACCGCTAACTTATCTTTTTGGAATGAAAGACCCATTCCACGACAACAGAGGCAAATCAGTTATATTTCAGAATTTTCTTGCGAAATACGCCACATTGGCGGCAAAGAAAACGTTATTGCAGACTGTCTTTCCCGCAGTACCAACGCTATATTGCACGATCCGATTTTTCCAGTACAGTGCCTCCGCGACAATCCACCTTCGGCAAAAGATCTAGCTGCTTTTGGCGATAAGCTTGAAATCGTGGACGGAGTACACTTTGACTCGTCTTTATCAGGTGTTTTAAGACCGATTTTGCACGATTCCTTACGGAAATTAGCTTTCCACTCCATTCACGACTTACATCATCCAGGTTCGTCGGCTACCTTCAACCTATTGCATTCACATGTGGTTTGGCCAGCAATGAGGCACGATATTAAATTGTGGGTGAGTCAGTGCATCGGTTGTCAACAACACAAGATCACTAGACACACTAAGCCACAGATGATTCACTATCCGACAGGAAATAGGTTCGAAATTCTTCACATCGACCTGGTCGGCCCCTTGCCTTCTGATCGCGGTTTTTCTTACTTATTAACCATGATTGACCGGAAAACGCGTTGGTTTGAAGTTATTCCTCTGAAAAACATTTCTGCTGAAATTGTAGCAAATTCAATTTTGCAACATTGGATTTCTAGATACGGTGTTCCGAAATCAATAATCACAGACAGGGGATCTCAGTTTGAATCCCAGTTATTTCAACAACTAACCGAAAAGCTCGGTATACAACACCTCCGTTCAACTGCTTACCATCCTCAGACAAACGGCATGATCGAAAGATTTCACCGTACTTTGAAGACTTCTCTTGGAATACTTTCATCGAGACTTAATTGGACTAAAGCTTTACCTTTTGTCCTTCTTGGTTGGCGCAACACACCCTCCAGGACTACCGGAACTACACCGGCACAGTTACTTTTCGGTTCTTCAACATCGTTACCTAACGAATTAGTTGATTTCGATAACGCTCCTACCTTTGAGGAATTAGATATGGCTAGAGATCATTTTCTTTCGATCGACAGCAACCCACAGTTTTCTTATGCTTCCTCATATACACCGTACGTCCCAAAGTCCTTCAAGGACGCAACTCACGTTTATCTTCGTAATATTACGGATTCAGGTCTCAAACCGAGATATTCGGGGCCCTACAAATTGATCGACATTAAGGATAACAATGCTCACATCGTTATTAACGGTGTTACCCAAAATATAAATTTGTGCCGACTTAAACCGGCTTTCATGATTTCTGATGACGTGGACGAAGACAAACTTCACTCTGATTTAGAGAAAGTCTCAGTCGAACCCATTTCAACTACGTCGAACGAAAACCTTTCAGTAGAACCTGCCACGGACTCAAACGAAATCGCGCGTACCATGATCACAAACTACCAACGCGATGAAAATTTAGCTACAGAGAATACACATTCAGCAACAACAAATCCACTAAATCTTCGCTCAATTGTTTCGAAACCCGACAAGCAGCGAACCGCGAAAAATGTGAAACATAGTGATAAGATTTGGGTGCGCCAAATTGGTGAAGACATTTCCAAACCTCCAAGACTTGCCAGAGTCTATTCCAATGAAAATTTGACACATCTGATGCTGAAATTCACTTAACTTTATTCCATGTGATCAATTAATTCATCAATCGCCGATTTCCTTTTTAGACACTATCCACCTTTGATAAATTGTCACTACTCTTCGACTTACATCTTGTTTCTAGTAGATCTTTCATCAATCTCTATTCTTGAGTCCCTGTGCGCTCCGCGACTTCCCGTGGGGCTGATGTAGTGAGCCGTTACACGGCCCTAACAATATCTATATACCTATTATACTATATTATATTATATTATATTATATTATATATATAAATGGGCGGTCACCAGCGAATAAGGACCAAGCAGAACACAATTACAGTCAGTCAAAATTCGTTCGATCAGCTAATACTTCTACTTATCAATCAGGCGCTATTAATCAATCTCAGACGAGGAAAGCAAATTCGATGCCATGTTATCATTATCAAGATAAACTGTATTCGGCTCCCAATAGTTTTAGTGTTGGCTCTCATAGACCAACACCCTCATCCAGTACAATTCGCGAAATACGGAACAAATCCTAACAATAATATGAACCCGAATAGATCTTTTTATCAAACCACCACACGTCTTTACAAATTCTGATCAATGTGATAATGCAAAAAAGGATCAGAACGGCAAAGGATATACATTTCCTCAAATATTGTATGCGAATGACAATGGTCAAATTGGTTCATGGACAAATCGGCAGGCTGTAAAATCTTTAGAAATAATCGGACTATATGAAATTATTATTTTTAGTTAACATTTTGTAAATGAGAAATGGCTGTTGAATATGTTTATCTGGTCTGATTATATTTACATTTTTTATGTAGTTTCTATTATATATTTTTGTTTTACTCAGATCTGTAAATTTTTGTAATTCAAATTAAAAATATCTTTACCTGCAATTTGACTTATTCATCAGAATATTTTTATGAGTAAAATAAACGATATGCAAAAACCTCAATTGGGTTGTTTTTCGCTAGCTAAAAATTCTTATTGTTATTCCAAAGATTCATTCGAATGCATGGATTCTCTAAAATATCTCAATGTAGAGAACTTTGGAAATGATGACTTGCATTTTGCTGCATTATTAATAAATGGTCATAATTGCCGAATTATAGTAGATAAATTATGTAAAAAAATTAAAGTCGAATTCGATGGAAGAAATTTTACGTCACTCACGGATTCCGATTCTATAATGAATTATATTGGAAATGTTTTAGAGAAAATCGAACAAAATTTCTTCAATGCAATGTCTAATTTATTCAAGAACAAATCAGATCTTTTGCAAACCTGTAACTTAAAATCTGAAGTTGAACAAGGTAAAATATTAATTGAAATAGACAAAATAGATGATCAATTGAAAAGTGGTGCAACTATTGCCAAATTACCAGAAAGGACTACGCCAACCACAACAGTGACAAATAGACCTAAGTTGAGAATATGCGGGGGTTATAGATGACGAAATAGAATTTACGAAGTACCGGAGACTGAAGGTTACAGGAACGACTTGGAGTTGGATTATGAATTTGAGTAATACGCCTAGGGTGACGATGACGATCAGAGTGAATTAACAGACTTTTGTATAGAATTTTCCGACGATAGAGGTGATCTAAGTTTAGTAAAGACAGTGCTACTATGCCGATTGTGTGGCATCCTCAATCCCTGTGCGAACTCTCCAAAGAACTTTCTCCATTTCATACAGTTAGCACGGATCAGGTAAATAATATCCCCCCAGAAAAATTGTTGTAAATAATATCCCACCAGAAAAATAATAATACTTTTTTAAAATAAAATAATTAAAAAATAAATTTATTCTTTATCAGAGAGATTATTCCGAAGTAAGGATTAATAGAAATATGATCTCTCCACATAAATTCGCACAAGTATTTTTTCAGATCGTTTTTTGAAATGCCTTTCATTTTTTTGATTCGATACTTCTGCTTGTTCCAATATGACTCAATGTTTTGAGTATGACACAAATTGGAACGATTAATGAATTCTACAGAATGGTTTACTGTTAAATGTTCAAATCCTAGTGAAGAAGATATGGAATTGTATGCTCTCCATTCATCTGAATGAATGATAGTTCCGGGGAGGCATATTGAGCTAATAATAGGCAATAAGGTATTGGCAGATCTATCATCCACTATTTGCATGTACCCTTTCGAGGGTATAGAACTCGTATCTACAATTCCAAATACCCATACCTGTTCTTGTGGAGCTCGACCCCTGTGAGCTTTAACCTTATGAACGAATAAAGATTCATCTATTTGAAACTATTCCGTTTCCTCCTAATATTATTGGATTAGCATCTAAATAAGTGCTAATTATTTCGCGTAATTCACGTGTAATCTTTATAATTGAAGGTTTAGATATTCCAGTAATATTAACAATATTCTTGATTGAAAGTTCATTTGCCCAATAATAAACTATTCTCATTATGCTAGCCACTGACAATTTAGAATTATAGAAAAAAGAACCTTCTCTGATGCTTTTATTGGTTTTGTATTTTGAGCATGGTTTATTCTGGCATTTCCAGACAAAACCATCGATCGTCTGATACCTTGTGAGCACCATATTGACACAACAATAGTCACAAGGCATTTTACTAGCTATTAGCCTCTTTAGTTGTGCATAATGAATCAATTCAATCGAGCTCATTTGAAATAATGGCTGTATTTCTTCATCATAAGAAATCATTAAGGAAATCATTAAATATATAGATTATTTTTATTTATTATATAAAAATTTTATTAGAAAGAATATCCCCCCAGGGGGATATTCTTTACCTGATCCGTTAGCACGACTATTTTTTCAAACTCTATATGGATGTTATTTTCCCCGCATCATCACTCATTGATTTTAGGCGCATCTTCAGCGACGGACCCGTGAGGAAGCCCCCACATTTCGGCCCGAATCAGCTGCGTGATTGAAATGTTCCATACCCACCGGCTGAGCACCCGAAGGCCCCTCACACCATGGCATGAAACATTTCAACTCCACGTTTCTCATAACATAAAAATTTATAAATATTCGATCATAAAACAACTCAAAAAAATTCCTGAACAATACATTTATTATTATCAATTGCATTACTGACTTCGTTAACATTACTAAAAACGGATCAAATGAAAAGAAAAGATAAAAATTCTTAAAATTTAACTTAATATAATAAATATTCAATCATTACGGCATATAGACAATTTAGATTAAACACATTCTTACCGAATTGTTCTTGAAATGTCGATCTGAAGGCTGAGTCGAAAATGATTTAGTGGTTCTCGCTTGTTGAATGATATCTGTACTTGTCACTGATAATTCTCCGATTCTATAGTTTTCTGAGTGTTACTGATAGTTGCCTAAGAAGTTTTAAATTTAACTCTGTATTATTTGTATCATTTTCTTACCTAAGAAGTTTTAAATTTAACTGTAAGTGTAATGATTTTTATGCTTGCTTATATACAAATTTTTCATTTATGCGGACCAATCAGAATTGAGTACCGCTTAGTTTTTTAATTTAATTTACTTTTTCTGTTTTTTGGTTATTTTTCTTAATTTTCCTTATTTTTATTATATTTTTTATTTGTTTCATTAATTTCCTCGTTATTTATTGAATTTTACGTTATTTTATTCGTCATTTTATTTTCCTATTTTAATTTTCTTATTTTTATTTTTTGTTTTAATTCTTATATCTTAATTTAATTGTTTCTTTTGTGTTTTGATTTATTTTTTAAACTTTGTTTGTCTTATTTTTATTTTATTTAATGTCCTGCTTGTCCTAATTTCCAAAATTATGTTTTCGACTCAGCCCAACAACTCGTCATTGTCACACACGCGTTCATGCTACCAGTCATACTGATCGTAACGCTTCCGAGAATGGATCAAAAGACAAATAAGGCATTGATAAATATATATTAACACCACGACATATCGCACATTGTTCAGTAAAAGTTCAGGCATATCATCACAGACAGATATAACTACGTATGCAAAATATTAGGTTTAGTCATTGTTGATGATGAAATTGTTCGCAAGATTCCAACACAGATTTATACTACTCCTGAGGCGGCGTTGTCAGCAACCCCAGAACGCACTGTCGTCGACCTCCTGTAAGATGAGGTTGAGGTCGGCTTCCAGTTGTGCGTCATAAACCCACGGGGTAACCGTTACTGGCACCATTCAAAATGAAGATGGCTGGGCGATCGCCGGCGAGGCCGTTGACCCCGACTGGACTAGCAGAGGAGCTCAGAACAGAGCAGCTTCCAAGGCGGCTATCTCATCCCGCTTGCGCTTAGAGCGTTCGGCGCGAATGAGCCGTTTCCTCTTTGGGGGAGAACTAGTATCGACGGAGACGGACTGATTTTCGACTACTGGCGGGATGACCACTGAAGTTACTGCCTTGGGTGGTACCATACTCATACCCACATACAGAACGTCGGAGTGGAGGAAGGAGATTCCGGTCCGTGGTTCAGGCACACAGTCTTGATTGAAGATTGTCGATCGTGGGGAAAATAATGTGTAGGAAAAACGTTGCCTCGGTCGGATATAGGGTATTCTGACACCCATCTCCTCAGCTCCGCTTCTGAATATATACGGTGCAGAGCCTCCGATTGGGACTTGATTGTGAGGGTAGATAGATAGGGGTCCGCTGGAACATAGCTCCCTCGCCAAGGTAAATTTTTAAAAATTCTTTTCAAGGTCAAATATATAGGTCAAGGTCAAATATTTTAAGGTAAAGGTCAAATTTATTTTTAAATTTCGGGCTAGAACTGATTTCTAGACCCAAAACTTTATTTTGTGACTAAGGTGTGTTGGTACATAGCACGCATACCTAGCAATAAGTTTAGTTAAATATAAAGATAAAAAACATCAAATAAACAATATTAATTAAGAGAAAAACAACAAAAAATAAAAACACTGAAATTAAATAAAATCCCAAAAATGCAAGAAGTATTACAAGAAAACTAACTCAAATATAACAAAGAAACAAAAAAAATTACAAAAACAGACTCGAATGACATAGAAAGATAGTAAAATACTAAATTCTAGATGAAATTCCAGAACAGTTCAAAAAAATGGCGACATCCATCGTAAAAGCCATGTAAATCAACGAAAGTTAATAAAAAATAAACTAATTAGTTTTAAAAATAAAAATTTGAAAAAAGAATTTAGAGAAACATTATTATAATAAAAATTAACTTTAATTTAATATGGAATGTTCTGGAATTGCCCAAATCCATCATGGATGCAACTTTAACAAAAAATAATTAGAAAATAAAAATTTTAAAATAAAAATAAAAATTATGGCACTAAAATTGCTATTAAAATCCTCAAAAATAGAAAATTCTAGAATAAAAAGAATTCGAGTTTGTTTTAATGCATCAATACATACACGTGTACTTGCACACACAAAAATAGGTATATATATCAACGCATTTTAGTCACAAAAACACTCTTTATGCCAAAACCTTTTGACACCAAATAATCTCATCTTGGAAATCGATAGTAAGGGAAATTTTATTGTATTCGTAATATTGTTAATTCATGTATGACTATGCGTTTATATTTGTTTCAACTCATTATTCTGAATATTATTATGTTAATTTATGTTGACCTATTGATTTTTTTGGGTTTCTATTTACGTTTAAACAAAAGTGATCAACGTCGTCGTAGACGCACTTTGCTCTCGACGTTGACCAGCCTTGTTTCCAACTTAAAATCCTTTTCATGCACAAAACAATGGGTCTACGACCCCACATGCACTAAAATCAAGTTTTCATTGCCAGAGGTCGCCACGAAATAATGGTGTTAAACCAGGAGTAGGGCGGGTAATTTCATCTTGGTAGTTGGCATAGTCACAGGGACTATGCGGACGAAGTAATTTTCGGGATAATAATTGTGGGTACATAATACAATAGGGCCTATCGTACCGTATTCAGTGTAATCGGGAAAATAGGCAAATTTTAATTAATTCGACTTTTCGGTAAATCACATATGTAAAACAAACATCCAACTATGTTATAGGAAACTCAACACTAGGAAAATCTAAACGGGAAATGTCCCAGGTTCAAACTCCTACAAAACACACTCTGGTAGCTGGTTAATTCAGGAAATCATTCAAATTTCAAATACGTTTAATATCGAATATTTTTAAAAGGTGTTTATTAATCAACTTATTCAAATTCAATAATTATTGATAGTTAGAAAACGTAAACATAGTCAAAACTCTAATAAATACAAATCATTATTTGATTCCCAGATTTTTCATTTTTGGATACCTGAAGGTATTATATTCCTTTACTAATTCAACACCCCTAAAAGTACTTTGAATGAGCCCTGTCTCCACAATATAGTATCATGAAAGCCTTCTTATCACTTGAAAGCTAAATTCTTCAAATTTCTAAAATAAACCATAATTTTATCATATAGTACCTTAATAAGCAAGTCTGAGAAGAATCTGATACTGTTATGCTTTTAGATTACATCTTACTATGATGAATATGAAATGATTAATTTTAAGCCTATACTACATATTTACATATTAATGTCTGGATTATTGGGCTAATAAATATTAATTTTTAAATCTGTACTATCAAAAAATATATTTTATAAGGTTATATATTAATGCCTATATTATTTGATTTATAAATATTGATTTTTAAATCTGTACTAACTAAAATTATGCTTCATAAAATTATATATTAGCATCTGTATTATGTGGTTTAACATATTAATTTTAAATCGATACTATCTAAAAATATGTTTTATAAATTTATATGTTAACGACTATATTAATTATTAAACCTGTACTATTAGGCTTGCCAGATAAAAATTTCGGAAAAAACGTACATACAAAAATTGATCAGCATAAAAAAGAAAACAATTAAAGATACATGTTATGTAATTTTTTTTATTATTATAATTATCAGTAAATATGTTATATATAAAATTATTAATTATTTTAAAAAATAAAATAATTTAAAAAATAAATCACAAGGTCTTTAATTCTGCCTTAACAAAAAATTAATTATATCACTTCAATAAAATATTAAAATTAATTATATGAATAGTATAACAATTTAAAAAACAAATAACAAGGACTTAATTCTGCCCTTAAAAAAAACTTAATTATATTAATAGTATAACAATTTAAAAAATAAATCACAAGGACTTCATTTAATTATAATTTGATTAGGTATATTTTTCATTTCCTTTAAGTTTTTTTAATAATTCATCTTTCTGAATCACATATTTGTAAAACTCTGTGCAATTCATATTAAAATTATGCTTCACGAGGATTTCAGCTTCTATATTTTTTATAAAGAGACGACTTCTATCTGATCTCCAAGCATAAAACATTAAACTAAACATGCGTTCACTCATCGCGTTGGAATGAGGTACCGCAAAAATAAATTCTACAATTTTAAGCATATTTGAAGAATTAAATGTTTTAAATATTTTTAACCATTTTTCTTCATATATTAATTTCTGTATATCTGGTATAATTTCTTTAAATACTATGTACTCTTCAAATAAACCATCTACGTCAATATTTTTATAGGAAATACCTTCAGTACATTTAATAAATCTTCAAAAACAGGAACTTCTACCAATTTAAAAACATTTAGAGCTTTGTACTTATTATTAATGAAATCAAATCTTTTTTCAATATATTGAATCAATTGTTCTAAAACTGCAGAAGCTCTTTTTAGAAATGTTTTTTCAGTATCATTATTGCATTTTTCTAATGCCTGTTGTGCTATAGTACCATAAAACATTTGTTGTAGCTTTGTTTTTAACGAATTCCTTAAATTCTCAAGCAAGTCATACACTTCTATTACTACAGGACCTTCACCTTCTAGCTTTAATATTACATTTTTAATAATTGACCCAATATTCGATAGCAAACCTAAATACGCTTCTGACAACTCTTTTTTTAAGAAATCTATGACTAAAGCCGGTGGTGAAGATTTTGAATTGAAATATGATTTTATTGGCTCAAAATTTTTGTAAAGGCGATCGATAGCCGGCACAAGAGATAACCACCTTGTCGAAACATGGCGTAACATATCTGTGTATTCCATATCGCAAAAATCATAAAATTTCATTAGCGTTTGCTTCCTTTTCGTATGAGAGCTGAACTCATTATATATTTTAACTATAATACATTCTAAGTCAAATTTCAGTAAATTTGAAGCATTTTTAACAGCATTTGACAGCATATGGCACAAACATCCTACTTCTATAATGCCTGGATTTATTTTTCTGAGCTCAGTAAAAACACTTTGATGGCGACCAAAATTGACGTTAGCATTATCACCGCAGCAGCTTATTATGCTTTTTGGATCTAAATCTGCTTTATTTAGATAACTAATTAATGAACTAGCAATATGCTGTGATGTTTCACTTGAGCTCTCAAAAAAATTTAAAAGTTTTGTTTGAACACCAACATCTTTCAAAAAATATTGTAGTACTAGAGGAAACATTTTTATATTTCCCTCGTTAGATGCGTCTGTAGAAATACTATAAGGAAGATTTTTGCCTTTTATATTAGCAATAATAGAATTTTGGGATTCTTTTGCTAATACATTTGTTACTATTTTTGAACATTCAGTACGGCCACAAATGAAATTGGATGCTATTTTTGAATCAGGAAACAAAGTATGCAATAAAGCACTGGTACAATTTAATGAATTGAAGCTATGCGAATGCTGAATACTGTGATATACAAAGGTAGCCTCTGCAGCGCCAATTTTTTTACCCAATGAAGTTATTGTTGATGAGGCTGAAAAAATGAAGTTAGGCTATTGGAACTTGATGCTGCTTTTAAGTTGGTTATATGTTTTATTGTTTTCATGTGTTGTTTCACATCTCGAATTCCAGATACGGCAATGCTAAATTCTGTGCGACAGTGAATATATTTGGCAGCAGTGGGTTTTCCTGCTACTCTGACCAGCTATTGATAAGATTTTGGCCACTCATCGTTAAAATGATTTATACGACGTTGTATTTTTATTTTTGATTTTCCACTAATATTTTGATTTTCATCTTCCGTGTTGTATTCGCTGCTGTCAGTATCAATTTCTTTTTCCATCATATATAAATCTTAAACAAAATTAAAAGTAGATTTACATTTAAATACTTTATTTTTTACAAATATTCTAGAAATATTACTTTAAGAATACAAAAACGCTGCTTCATTAAAGTTGAACTGGACAAAAATTATATTATAACAAAACAAATCAAAAAATAATCAGTAATTAAACGTACCTTTAGGTACGTTTTCACTAATTCCGTAAATAACGTACATTCTTATTTTGTAAGCCAAAATAACGTACGTTCAAATAACGTACACCTGGCAAGCCTATGTACTATAAAAAATATGTTTATACATTTATATATTAGCGTCTACATAATTTGATTATTTTATAAATGTATATATTAATTGATTAAAAAGATTAATTATTAAACCTGCAACATCTAAAAAGACTTTTTATAAATATATACATTAGTGTCTATATTATTTGATTAATAAATATTAGTAGAAGGAAGTGTGCTCCATGAATCATCATACCCCCTCCCCCGATGACTCATTTTTTTTCAATTTTTTCCTTTTTTTGGATTTTTTTTTCGAATTTTTTTTCGAATTTTTTCGATTTTTTCTTCTGATTTTTCCCCCGATGACTCATCATATACCCCCGCGATGACTCATCCATAGCAACCGTGGTAACCATGGCAACCATGTCAAGATCATATGACTAATCCATAGAAACCGTGGTAACTAGGTCAAGGTCATTCTATTTTTAGTAACAAGGTCATATGACTCATCATTTTTAGAACAAAGCCAGTGACTCATTATTAAAGTACATATGACTCATCATTTTTTAAACAAAGACATTTAAACAAATATTTAAACAAAGACATTTAAACAAATATTTAAACAAAGACATTAAAACAAAGACATGTAAACAAAGACAATAAAACAAAGACATTTAAACAATGACATTAAAACAAAGACATTAAAAGAAAGACATGTAAACAAAGACATGTAAACAAAGACATTTAAACAAAGACA
>CAUHTR010002247.1:0-62139 GCA_959609185.1 Schmidtea polychroa
CTTTTTCGAGATAGATATTTACTAACTTCAAATGCAATTTATTCTTTTTATCAACTGCAATGTGTAGTTGTTGTAGTATTTGTTCGCAAATATAAAAAAGCTAGTAAGTACATCTCGTACTCAAATATAGATTGGGCTTATTGTGCTTATCTACCTACGTAAAAAAACATCAACAATAATTATTTAAAGGGCCAAAACTCATCTCCAGGGGAATTAAAAGAACAATATTAACAATATTTATTAATTCAAAGTAGCCACAGTTAAATACAGATTTAGAATTGACTTTGTTCCCTTAACATTAATGTGAAGACTGAGTTTGCAAGTCTCTAACCAAGGAATCATAATCAGGTGTATATCCCGACAAAGATATTAATATGAGTCTTCTGTATGGGAATCAGTCAGGACAGAACGTTGTCCTTCGTTGGCATCAAGTATGAAAATGCCGATTCGCAAAGGTATGTAGATCCGAAACAAGACTAATTTCGGCCAATAAATCACGAAATCGCTGCAGAAATTTACCTCTGCTCAGCCATCTGACATCGTTATGTAGTAATAATTCAGGTTGGCTTTCATCGAGCTGCAGTTCGAAGAGACGTCTTTTAAGGGAACTTCCTCGAATTGAAATAACAATTTTAAATGCTACGTTCAATACCTCTTTTGTGTTTAGTCTCTTACTGCTAACACTTGCTGGTGAATTATGCAGTGATAGCTCAAAAAGGCTGGGAATACATCTTCAGCTCGACATAGGGCTATAAATCTATTTTTGCAACCTATCATTGCAGCCGCACCATCCGTTGTTATTGAGACTAATTTGAAAATTGGTACTTTCAAATCATGGATCAAGTTTTTAAAGGCTTTGAATATGTCGACACCTCTAGTACTTTCCTTCAAAGAAATCACACACAACAATTCTTCTTTATATGTAAAATCCTTAAAAACCATACAATCGAAAACAAGTAATTGTGCTGTATCACTTATATCTATCGATTGATCACACTGAATGGAAAAACAAGAACATCTATTAATATCCTTAATTAATTACTCTTTTACACTCCTACTCATCATTTTGTTGAGGTCTCACTTTTATAAAACCCCAACTTGCTGGTTCTTATATAGTTATTTAAATAAAAACAAATTTGTTGAACAAAATTTATTAACAAATAAAATTAACCTTTTAAATACAAGACTTTATCCTTTAATCTTTCTCAAAAATTCGCTATTCAACGATGCGTGTTATGTATAGTTATAATGTATATCGTGCGTGTTATGTTTTGATTGTAGACACAATATGTTAGACTTTCTGTTCTGTCTTATTTTTAAATCTCGCAGAGATTGCCTCTTTAAGATTCAGGAAAACCTAAGAAAATTTGGGCGAATTTACTGAATTTTGGTGTGGTATATATACTATTTTTAAGTAACAGCAAAATAAAATATTTTAATTTCCGGCATATACGCACGGAATATTATATTCATTTTTATATTATATTTATTATCTCCTGCTATTCTTATAGCAGATGTTATTATTTATTTTATATCTTTTATTAATATTAATTTTAAAATATATTAATTTCCGGCTTGTACGCACGGAATATATAATTTTCTAATATTGTTAAAACATAATTAAATATATTTTTGTATAATATACATTGTACTTTAAATAATTTGTCTTGACTATAATAATTAATATTTTTATAATAATAATTAATGTTTTATATTATAATAATTTTATTCAATCCCCTTCTTTTTATTATAATGTTAAGTGTGTTGATAAAATTTATTAACATATTCACAATACAAAATAAATAACCAATGAATAAGATACATAATAAGATAAATCAAATGCAGTCAATAGTCCGTAACGATAAAGAATAAATGTAAGAATATATACATATACAATAAATGAATAAAATCAATAAAATAATGATTGTCAAACATAAAATATATACATTGTTAATAGGATCACAAAGGAAAATGATAATTATTGTTTTTTGGGTTGTATTGGATTGGATTGCACTGTTTGGGAATTGGATTGACAGGTATGTTGAAGTTTTAGAGATATGGAGGAGTTTTGCCTATTTCCGTTCCTCGGCGAACACATTAACCCTATATTTGTTTGGCCCCGTTCTGTAATACTTATCTAGGGTAAATGTAGTGATGAGCCTACCCTCATCATCTAACAATTTCAATTCTTCGCACCACTGTGTTTCGAGACAATTGTAGATCTTGAATTGCAGCAACAATTTCACTCTTGTTCTTCAAATCGTTAAAAAGTGAATCCGACATTTCCAAAAAACATTCCTCTACAAATTCACCGTCGGAAAATGGCTTGCATTTTTGGCTAATAGATAGCTTACTTTAAATGATGCAGTGACATCAACATTGGCTTTTTAAAAACGCTTTGTTGATCTGCTAATCGAGTTTTAAGATTTTGTTTTTTTGTGCATGTTGTCTGATATGAAACAGTTATTGTACATCTTCTTGTATGTATTTAGTGTAGGGGAGTTTTTATTGGGAGCTTGTGATGATTCATGTTTGTTGATTGAAATATTGTCCTTGTTTTGTTTGATCGTTGTTATTTGTTGTATTGTAGTGGTATGGATCTGTATGGTGGTAGTATTTTAATCTACGAATATTTATTCGCATATCTTTGTTATTTTTGAGTATTGTGGCCACATTTTTATTTAGTTCCAGTAGTTTGTACGGCCCTTCGTATTTTGATTCAAAACCTTTTCCAAATGGTTTTTTACTAACACGTAGTCTGTAGTTAAAACTGTTTTACCGCTTGTTTTGTTATTTTGTCTTTCTTTTGGATCGAGTTCGTTAATCTCGGTTGTTGTTTGTTTTATTGTTTTTTTGTTGTTTTCGCAATTAGTTTTTAGCGAAGGTAGATTTGTTCCTCTGCCAAAACTTTGTATGCAGGGCTTTCGCTATCTATTGTATTTGGAGTGTTTCTTAGTCCCAGTAGGATTGTAGGTAATTGTTCTAACCAATTTCTGTCTTCAGCTTTTGTTCGTATACTTTCTTTAATTGTTCTATGCAACCTTTCAATTTTCCCGTTTGCCTGGGGATTGTAGGCAGTTGTTCTGTTCCTTTTGATGTTATATTTTTTGCAAAGTATTTCGAAAAGCTGTGATTCGAATTGTCTTCCTTGATCGGTGACTATGGTTTTTGGTTGACCGTAGCGGGCTATCCAATTGAATTCTAAGTTGTTGCTTATGTTTTTTGCTGTTATTTCTCTGAGTGGGACAACTTCGAACCAGTTTGTTTTTCTATCTATTATGGTAAGCAGGTATGGATAGCCGTTGTTAGGTGCTAGTGATCTTACTATATCGATATGTATCATTTCGAATGGTTGAGTTGTTGGAAAATTTACTTTTTGTGTTGTTAACCTTTTTGATGTTTTGTTAATCTGGCAGTTTTTGCATGTTTTCACGAAGTTTTTTATTTCTGTTCTCATATTCGGCCATACATATTTATTATGGATTATTTCGAACGTGGCTCTGTTTCCTGGGTGGCTGAGGTTATGTACTTTTGAAATACATGTGTTTCTAAATTCTGTTGGTAGTAAGAGTCTTGGGGAATTTTCATTGCTGATGTCATACCAGATTTCGTCTATTTTTTTAGTTTTAGGCTGTGTTTCGTTGGTAATTCGTTAAGGGTTTTTTCTTGTTTATTTTTAATCTGTTCGGTTTCGATAATTTCGCTGAATTCCAGTGTGTTTATGTCTGTTTCAATTCTTCGATAGTGTATCTGCTGCGATGTTTGCTGCTCCTGCGACGTAGTCGATAGTGCAATTGAACTGTGAAATGAAATTCAATTGTCTTATCTGCCTTGGGGATGGATTTTTCATTTGTATTGCGTTTGTTAACGGTTTATGGTCGGTCAGGATTTTAAAATTTCGGGCTTCCAGTAGGTGTTGGAAATGTTTTATGGCATCATGTATCGCAAGGAGTTCCCGGTCGAAAGTTGAATACCGGGTTTGGTGTATTTTTAGTTTTTTTGAAAAAATCCGATAGGTTGTTTACCGAACTCGTTTTCTTGATATAGCGTTGCTCCCATTGCGAAACCCGAACAGTCTGTTGCTAAATTGTAGTCTAATTCTGGATTTGGGTATCCCAGCAGGGTTGCTCGGGATAAGCTGTCTTTAGCTATTTCGAAATTTCTGATCGTTTTTTCTGTCCAGTCGATTTTCATATTTCTTTTTGTTTTAATTAGTTCGCTTAAAGGTGCTAATATTTCGCTACAGTTTGGTATGTATACGTGGTAAAAGTTTACCATTCCCAAAAACCGTCTTAGTTCTCTGCTCGTGTTTGGTAGTTTGAATTGTTGTATTGTATTTATTTTATTTTCTATTGGTTTTGTCCCTTTTCGTTTAATGTGTGTCCTAGGAAATCAATTTCCTTTTTAAGGAATTCACATTTCTGGATGTTAATCTTTAGATTTGCAGTATCGAGGGTTTGAAACAGTTTCTCGACATCATTTAGTTGTGTTTCTTTGGGCTTGCTATCAATATGTCGTCTAGGTATGCGATTGTGTTTCGGTTGTTTTTTAGGGTTTGATCCATGAAGCGTTGGAATGTTGCAGCTGCATTCCGTAAACCGAAAGGCATTCTGTTATATTCAAACATGCCAATTGGTGTTACGATAGCTGTTTTTTTAATGTCTTCTTTCCTAATTGGAATTTGGTAGTAAGCCTATTGGAGGTCTATTTTGAGAAGAATTTTGCCCCTTTTAATCTGTTGATAATATCTCGTATTATTAGCAGGGGGTAATTGTCTGCTTCTGTGATCTTGTTTAGCATTCTGTAGTCACCGCAAGCTCTCCATTGCCTTTTGTTTGAGCATGAGTGCGGAAGACCATTCTGAATTTAATATCTTACTATTTTGTTGTCGAGTAGTTCTTTAAAGATTTCTTTAGTGATTTCTGTTTTCTGTGGGTCCAGTTGTCTAACTTTAGAGTGTACAATGTTATGATTGAGTGTTCGGTTGGGTTGCTCGAATTCTCGTTGAATGTTACCGGTTCAGTTAATTTGTTGAAATTTTTTAAGTAGCCGAGTTATTTCCGGACCGCGATTGATTGTTTCTTTTTTATTGGTTGGGTTTGTTTGTATTACTCCAATGTCAATTTTTGGGTAGTAATTGGTTGTTGATAGTTTTGTTTTCGTTTTTGTGATGGGGTTTTCGACTTAGTCTTTGTTTCTACAGTCTACGAGTAAGTTATAATGTGTTAAGAAATCGGCACCGATTATTGGTTGTTGTACCTCGACTATAGTAAACGACCAGCTGTACTCTTTGTTGTTGATTGTTATCGTCGTAGTGTATTGTCCGAATGTACTTATGTTGGTACCGTTAGCTGCGGTAAGTTTGTCATTTGTTGTTTTTAGGTTTTTGAATATTTTATGGGGTAATAAGGAGATGACTGAACCTGTTTCAATCAGGAAATTGTTATTTTGTGAATGCACCGTGAATGTTTTATTTTTGTCGCCAAATGTCGGTGCGATTAATGGGACTTCATCAGTTTTCCTGTATTTTGTAGTTGCACGGGTTATTGCATTTGTATGCTTTGTTCCCGAACTTTGGTGGTAGTAGCAAATCTCATCTTTATTTTTGTCAGTGTTGTTGTATGGGGTTTTGTTTTTCCGGTTTCGTGAATCTGACCGATTTCTGTTATAATGGTTTGGTGAACGATTATAGTTTTGTCTTTGTGTTTTTTCTTTTATTTCAGCGAGTTCATGTTTAATTTGTTTGTTTTCGACTATTTCTTCATCGAATTTGCTGGTCAGTGTGCTCATGAGGTTGGTTGTGAATTCGTTTGTTTCCGAATTTTTGTTCATATTGTTTGTTGTTTGTTCATTGTGGTATTATTGGTTTTTGTATTGTTTTTGGGTGCTGTAGATTGTGGGGTTAATTTCTTCGTTGATTTGATCGGCTATTTCTGCTAGTGTTTCGATGTCTGCCTTGTAGTTTGCGGCAAAGATTAATCGTATTTCTTGTGGCATAGCGCGCAGGAATAATTCTTTAACCAGTTCCTTTGATCTTGTACTGGTGATATTTGGTTGTAGTTGTTCCAGTTTGTGCTTTAGTTGTCTGAGGAAATCGGAAGGTTTTTTGTCCCCTAATTGAGAGTTGCTTAAGCAGGACTCCAACATATATCTTTTGTTTATTTTTGTTTTTTGATATTAGTATATGACATAGTTTGTCATAAGGGTCCTCACTTTTTGAGATTTCATCTATTTGTTCTGCAATTTCATTGAGTTTGTTGCTGGGGAGGGCTGCGATTATATTTGAGCATAAGGTTTTTGTCGACTTTACGCCTGATAGTGTTAAAGCTAGCTTTGCGAAGTCTAGCCATTTTTGCGGCGTTCCATTTTCGTCCGTGAAGTAGTTTGGGATATTTGGGTTAATAATAGAATTTATGGGAAATGGGCTGACCTGAGTGTTGGAGTTGTAGTTCGTTGATGTGGTGTTTTCTTGCCGAAAGGGGTTGTTTAAGGATCCATTGGATATTTGGTTATCTTCTTGCCAAAATGGGTTGTTTGTGTTTGTTTGCATTGTTTGGTGATGTTTGTTTGTGTTTTTAAACAAATTAGTTTAATCAAGGATATGACTTACTGTATTCAGCCAAAAGTGACACTATTCTTTATACCTCTATATTAAGTATTCTGAAAGAGATAGCTTGTGAGAAAACAAATTTCGCGAGTGTGTTTTGTATGTTTTTGCTTCTGACACCAGTATGTTTTTATTGTATGATTGAATGGAATTATGTAATTATATTGGTGTATTTGAATCGGTTGTAGATGTAAGTTAAAAGATTGTGAGAGCCCAGCAGAGTCTCCTTTAAAATCTGTCTTGGGACTGCTGGGATGCCTGTGTGTCGAGTGCAAGAAAAATGAATTTAATACAATAAAGATAAATATTAGCCATTTTAAAAAATTTATAACAATAGAATTAAATTTTTTATTCAGTTAATATAAACGAAAATATAAAATATAATATAAACCTTTGATCACCCCGAATTGTTTGATGTATTATAGGGTTGGATATTTTCCCGAATTCTGATATTCTCAATTTGATTTAGAATTTTAGATGAATGGGAGATTAATAGATACAACAAATAATTAGATCAATTGGAGGACTGATGTATCCTTTATATTTTCGGTTTATATTTCTTTCTTCTTACAATTTCTTCTCCTTGGTTTTCTTTTTGTTGCTTAAGTTAATGTTTTTATCTTTGATTTTGAATTTTTGACTTTGTATTTTATGAGATCAATAATTCCATAACAATAATTCCCATGTTAAATTATAATCATAATAGTAATCTTATAATAATAATTAACAACATAAATAAAAATAATGCATACATTACATTAAATGAATAATCAGTTGCTAATTTTTGTTCTTGACCAAATAGACATTCTTTCGTTGTTTTAAAATCAATATTTTTTGTAGGTGCTTTTGTATATCCCTTCATGTTTTTACGTAATGATATTCTTGTATTCTTTGGATCCTTTGTATCTTCTTTTTCTAGAAAATACGTTTTAGATTTTAATCCTCAAAATTTGGTTATTTTTTCATGTTTTTTTAATTTATTTTTAAAAATTTTCTAGTTTCATATCATCAATATAATCATCAATTTTATTAAAATATTCGTTATTTAACCCATTAAGTACCAACTTTTTTCTGTATAAATAGACATATTTTTTACAAAATTTATACAATACGGATCACATAAAAAATAATATAAAAAAGATTTAACCAAATAAAACTGCAAGTAATTCATTTTTATATTTGTTCTCAAATATAAAAATTTGGCTTCATTCTTGGTTTCTGTAGAGTACTGTAGTTCAACTTCACTTGAAACCTCTCTTAGTGACTCTGCCAGTATATTGTCATCAATGTCCTCACGATCTGTCAACTCGTCAAGTCTGGGAGGTAACTGGACAACATCGATAGGCTCGTCCTGCGATAAATTTTCACTTCCTCTAAGCACTGTTCAAGTTGTTCCAAAGTAAGAAATCTTCGCGAAGTCATAATACTGAGGTTAGCTAAAAATAAAATATTTTTTTATTTTTAGAATATCCACAAACAATTTTTAGTCTATTAGTCTGATGTTCCCATTTGGAAAGACATATAAATAAGCAAATTCAATAAGTACTGCAATCCATTGAATCACATTACTAGTTACAAGCTATTATTTTTTACAATAATTATAAAATACTTACATCGATTTATAAAATAATCAAAATAGAAACATTGCAATTTTCAAGACTCGTAAAAACAACTTTCTTTGGCTAAAAAAACACAAATGACAACAATGTCAAGTGAATGATGGGCTTGATATTCAGCACCACAGAGGTATATAAACTAGTGACGCGAATAATTAATAATTTATTTCTACTATGAATTAATCGAGAATTTTAGTATTCCTTCATGAATTATACATTTATTGTTTTCGCTTATTATTTATTTCCAGTTTTTCATTTATAATCGTCACTACCTGCTCAAAAAATTGCTTTATTTGATTGTCACTTTTTTATTCACTCTGTAGCTCAACCATATCATTGGATGCTTTAATTGTAGTGCATATTGTACCTTCTAATGTCACAGTATTATCCTCATTTTCATCATGTGTGATTTTTGACATTGCATCGGCGTTAGCGTTGGCTTTTCATGTTCGACATTTTATCTCAAAGTCGTAGTATCTTGGAGTGTAATTGACCATCGAATGAGTTTACTAGCCGAAACGCTGTGCTTAATTAACTTTTGAAGAAGATTATGGTCCGTATACACAATAAATTTTCTACCCAATAGATATTGCATAAATGTAACAATCTCATAAACTAAAGCCAAAGTTTTCTTCTCGTCTTCTACTGTCATTTGAGATGATTTTATTAATGTGATTTGATATTCGCACTGGTAATAATTGTTTTTCTACGTTGACAATTTCGACACACGTTGGTATATCATAGTTTTCAATTAGTATTTGATTTGGTTCAAATATAAATTCATTATCTTTTATACTAGCCGTTTTTGCGTAGTATACCACTTCCATCCAACAAGGAATCAATAATGCTTGATTGAGGAATATCTACACTGCTTCATAAATGACTTCTCCAGTCCTTCCTTTGATTAAATTGCAGTTTTTAAATCCAGAGAAATTCTGTTTAACTGCTCCAATATGTTCATACTAATTAGACACAGAACTAAACTGTTTCCCATAACCAAAGCATTGTGTTCCTCAGTAGTAATTTTTTTTTGATATTATTGTGTGACTTGATCCCGAGTCTACCAAAGCTTCGACTTTTTTTTATTTAGTTGTATACATATTCTGGATTATCCATTGTAATTTTCATTTTTTTTCATTTCTTGATTAGCCACTGTTTCATCGACTTCACCTATTTCATACTTATATTCTGTTTCAGTTACTTCATCGTTTTCCAGCTAGTAATTTTCGGATTCACTTCTTTAAGATTCGGATTGATTTCTTTAAGATTGGTCCTTCAAATCTTTCTCAATTTTTGTGGCATGATCGAGTCATTGATACATTTGATTTTCTAGCGCATTTCAATTTTAATTCTATTTTCATCGCTTTCTTTACCAATTCATCAAAATTTGGAAAATCCACACAGTAGAGCCTTTTTGATTTTATAGTGGGCTCCAGTTATAAATTGATCTTGAAGTAATTCCTTTACCTGCTTTACCATTTTGGCTTGTTCAGGTTTGACTTCAAATGCTTTCTCAACTAAAGTGGTTTAATGACATGTAAACTAACTTACTGATTCGTTTGTATTCTGTGCTATATTATAAAACTTTTGGCGCATTATTCTTTTGATATCTTCTCAGACCAACTTCATTGCCATTGCATCTTTCAATTTAGCCCAATCATTTTTTATCAACCTGCTGCCAGGCTTCTCCTGCTGTCTTATTTAGATACAGTGGAAATTTTTGTACCATAATGACTTGTGACCATCCATAAACTAATGCGTACAAATAATAATCTCCAATAAAGTCTCCAAATTCCACAGGGGCTCCTCCATACTGTTGAGGTCCGTAAATTAAAATAAATTTAAATGAAATTTAGGTTAATAATTTAAATAAAAAGTAAATGAAGAAAAAAGACAAATAAAAGCGTGATCATGCACAGAATCGATAGTAAAGGAAAGTGTGATGGAAGCAGTATTAGAAAATGCCAAAAGCAATTACGAAAGGCAAGAATCCGAAAATCCGAGAAAAATCAATAAATTGTAAAATTATCGAAATCGAATTGGGAAAACGGGACAGGTATAGAGTAGCTAATGGTCAACAAGATGATGGTTAGGGATTTATCAGAAAATGGTTAGGAAGGGTCGAAAAGCATCCAAATGTGTAAAAACAGAAAATGTTAATTAATTAATTAATTGGCTAATAGAAAACCCGAGCTAATGGGAAACCCGAGCCAATGGAGAACCCGAGAGATGATGGAAATCCGAGCTGGGTAAATAAGAAGAAAAGCAAACAGAAGGAAGATTTGGGCCCATTAGCTTGACACAATGATTAATTGGAAAAGAGCAAGGAGAAGATAGTGCGTGTAGAAAGGCTGGAAGGGCCATTAATTATCTTGGTTCGTTGGACCATTATGGGTGACAGCAAATGTGGAAGCAAATGTCAAGTGAAAGATTGACTCGGCAATAACCATTTGTCATCCCAATTTCGAGGAGTATATAAGGAAAGGGAAAATCAAAGAAAATCGGCATTTTGCCTCAGGTAGGGTAAGAAGAAACTGAGCTTAGAAACAGGCGAAAACAATCTAGGAGATTAAGGTAAAAGAAGAGATAGAATAAGAATAAAAAGCGAGGAAAGTATCGAATCAAATAGAAAAAGAGGAAAACGTTGGTCAAGAGAACCTAAGAAACTAAAAGGTGAATATTATCTTTGTCAAAGCATCAACACCGAGCGGAGAATCTGTCAAATGGAATTTTGATTGTTAATTGTAAAGTGGTGATAAAGGATTGTGAATTTGATATTTCAATATACGTTGGGTCGTTATTGTTTTGATTTAAAGGACACGAGGAGTCTGAGGAAACCGACTTAACGTAATCTAAAACCCAACAATACTAATTGACAGGTCATGTTTGACAACTGGCAAAATTGATCATTTCGGCATTATCCTTGGCCATTTCAACTAATTTCTGGCTTCTCAAATTGTACTTTTTCAGTTCTAAATCTCAAGAATAAACAACAATTTACAAACATTTACCAAGATATTTTCAGGGGTTTTAATACTTTCAATACTTAATAAATTATTCGCTTTTTCAATTGCATTAACAACTTTGAATCACAAAATTTTCGACTTCTTTNGAAAAATCCAGTGCTAAACGTTACAAAACGCACCAAAACAAAAAACATGTATTTTCTCGACCGTGTTAGAGTAAAATCGCTCAAAAATAGTACTGCATAAATCGGGGAGTGAGTGTACGCTATTTGAAAAACTTAATTAGTTTGAGAAATAAATAGCATCTATCAAATTTCCAAGTGTTATTGTATTTTTGTAATGGTCTTCTGTGGGGTTACCTTACTTATCAATCTGTAGCGTTGATTATTGAATTAATCAAGGGATTGTCTTGTTGCTTTGATATAAGAACACAGAGTCATACTGCAGCCACATTCCTACCGAAATTGTTTAGATCAGGGGTTCCCAACATCTTCATAGTACCGTACCTGTACGTTGTCAACAATTTGATGGCGTACCGTTAAACCTCTTTTAAACTCTCTTTTCAATTCAATATATATACTGATAAACATATAAATAAAATATAATTATGACATAAAAATAGTTAGTGAGAAGGTTGAGTCTGTTTATTATTAACTAAAGAAATATCGGGCTCAATGTTTGGCAGTTTAAGGCGAAGATCCGATTCAATGTACAGCAAAGCTCATACTTGCTTTTCATCGCAGATATTGCAGAAAATCCTGTTTCACATAAATATGTGGTCGCAAATGGCATTAAAAATTTTAGAAAATTAAAAATTGTAAAATATTAAAAAAACAGATTTTTAATAGATTCTTGTTATATATATAGTAAAGTAATTCGCGTACCCAAGGCCGGGAATCCCTGGTTTAGATATTAAGGTTTTTACTTACGACAAAAGAAAATATAAAAGTTTTATTGTTTGTGTGTAAAAGACGTTTAAAAATCAAGTTTTATAAACATTTTCAATTGCTTCTATATTTTGTCATTCGTGAACAAGTTTTACAATTATTGTAAATACATGTTGGACATTTAGTTTCGCAATACTTACACAAATTCTCTTTATATTTCTTTCTGCAATTTCCGCATTTGTGCACGGTATACTGAAACTTTTGCTTACAGGAAAATGACTGACAAATTTTCTTTTCAGAATCATTGACTGCATGGCATTTCTGACATAGCCAAAAAAATCCAATTACTTCATTGATTGAAAAATAATCTTTTTTATGTCTTTGATATTTACAAAACCCACAATAGTTACTGAATGAATCGTTTAATTTAGAGCATTTTTGATTCCAACAACGCCACTGTGTTGCAGTATTAAAACACTTATCACAATAATCCCGATCTGCCACAATCTTTATTAAATTGCACATCTTGCACAGTCTGATGCTCTCGTTTTTTTATTTACACCAAAAGCAATTGTCAGTGAAAAAATCATTCAATTTATTGCAATTTTCACATTTCCATAATTTGATTGTACTCCTTTCATTCAAGCACGCTGAACAAAAATCATCGTAGTTCAACATTTCACATTTTTCACATTTCCATTGATCAGAATCTCTATTGGTCTTCACAATAATTTTTTCATTACTTACACATTTCTCTATCATATTCCTTTTATTTGTCTCAATTTTATGGATTTTGTTTAAATCTTGAGAATTTTCGTCATAAATTGTTGTTGCGGCTTCCTGAATGTGTTTGCAAGGCCAATTCGTTTCATTTAAACAAATACCACATTTTTCTAATTCTAATAAAACATTTTCAGACCTTATACTAGAGTTCTGTGAATTATATGCTGAAGTGACATATCCCTTTTCTTGATGGAAATTCAGTGAATTTTTTGCCTCATTTTTCTCCAAACTAAATTCTTGACCATCTTTTTGATAAATTATAACTTTATCATTTAAACAAGCCTTGCAAAATTCATCATAATTTAATAATTCACATTTGTTACATATCCACTCTCTGGAATCTTTTTTGTTTTCTACAATATCTTTTTCATTTATTTTCAACTCTACAGTCGATTTTTCTTTTTCGTTTGCTATATCTACGTTTCGAATTTTGTTCATATTTATGTTAGAAATTGTTGCGGGTTTCTCAGAAATTTCGCAATCATCTTTTCCTGATTCCATTGACAAAATATTTTCAGATGGGTATTTAATGTTATCAACATTTTTGTAAATAGCGGATATCTTCTTTGATTTTTGATTTTTTCCCTTCATTAATGTTTCATAATGATTTGTCGCATATGTCGCCATTTCGTCTTTGACAGCTTCACATACGTTACAATAGTTTTTGCTACGGTCTAGACGTTGTTCACAATAACAACAGATGCTTCCTATTAATAAATCAGTTATTTCCTGAAAAAATAATTCTAATAACATTTAATTAACAAAAAAATCTAATTCAACTTGTGATTCTGCTTTGGTTATCAATTGATGGTATTTTACAAATTCAGCGATAGCTTCAACAATAAGTTCTGAAGTTACCTGTGAGGCATTTTCACTGTAGAAATGTCTGTTATCCGTATTAGTTAGAAGGGAACCAACTTCCTATATTAATTTTAAAATTTATATTGAAAATATTTAATTTTATTTTACAACTTTTAATACAATTCATTATTTATTATTTTTATTATATTATAAATTTAGTAAGATTATAAATGTTGAAAAATTACGCCTTGCAAATAATAACATGCACAATTGTTGGGTTTTAATAAAATAGCTCATGCTCGTTGGCGGTTGTGACTCCTCGTGTTCTATAAAATAAGACTTACCACTCCCCCCCAACATATATTTGTATTTACAGTTATATATATCACAAATTGCACACCCAAATTGTCACAACAAGAAATAATATGCGTTAAGACTGCCCGGCGAGGATCACTGCGGCTGTTGGATACTTTTTCCTTGATACAACAACCACCTTCAATATTCTGATTCTGATCACATCCTAATTGATCCATGAACTTTTCTTAATCATTCGTTTACCTTGCTTCAAATGAATTCAATATATCCTCGAATCATACTCTCAAGTTCTTCGTCCCTACCCGAAACAAAAAGCCGGTGATTTCTAATTTTTACTTGACTTATATTGTGATATAATACATTTGATTAATAATCCTCAACCCAAATCGTCACGTTTTGACAATCCTCTCTCTGCGGCTTTCTTTCATGTTTTCGTCGTAAAACAATTTAGTGTCGGGATTGAGTGTTCCTGACACTGTATTTCTGCGATCAATGGCTCATTTCGAAGGGCTTTACTCAGGGTATCAGAATGTTTATTGTGGTGATCCAAGGTAATTAATGGTATTGAAAGGGTCATTTTGAATGTTTTTATGGATGGTCAAAATCCAAAAATAATATTTTTAAAATTAAAGACATGTCGAAAGATGACCAAATTTCTCGTGTCTAGATAGTTGATTTTCTCAAACATGATTTAAACATCATCATAGGGACAAGTATGACCATACCTTACAAGGTTTCACAAGGGTCAAAGGTCACCAAGATCAAAAGTCCAAAAACTTAAGTCTTAAAAAATATTTCTGCATATTTTAATTTTTATTTTTAAAAAGTTTTAAAAACCTAATAAAATTTTTCTATTGTGTTCTAATATAATAATCTTTTTTTTCAATAATTTTTTTAAGTATTTCAGTTAACCTACATATATTTTATAAAACTCTAGGTTAATTTTATACAGGCGCGCGTGTATATCAAATTTACGGTTTGGACCGTCCATAAAAACTTTCAAAATGACCCTTGCAATACCTTGGATCATTACAATAAACATTCGGGTACCCTGAGAAAAACCCTTCAAAATGAACGATTTATTGGCTAAATACTGTGTCAGGAACTCTCAATAATCAACTTTGAGATAGCGGGCCCCTACTTTTAAAGTCGATGTTTCAAAAACGCATGTTTCAAAATTTTTTCGAATTCAGTGAGTTGACCTACATAATTTTCAAAAGTTTCTACCCGGGTCGGGTATGTGAATTAGGGTGCCTTTATCCATGTACTTTTGAGATTATACTGAATCCTCGTGTTTCCAGAAGTAACTATATCATATATCTTTCTATAAAGATCAGTTGTAAAGTTCAGATTCCCAGCCGAATTTTCTATATATAAAAAAATTCCAGAAACCCTCATCGCTACCAATTAAATCAACAAATTAATTTTGTTTATATGTACATTTGACTATTATGTGTATCTTTATATGTTATTATCATTTTTTTGTGTGAAATACTGATTTAAACAATTAAATATCGAATTATTATGTATGACAATGACTCTTTTCAATACAAAACTCTTGAATTTTCTACAGTCCAAAATATTGTATTCATGGAAGCTATCGCCGCAATTTTAATATTAAATTAATATTGACAGAAACTAATCTCAAGTGCATTTTACATGATGAATTTACATGCTAATTTAGTAATATTAGAAATAATTAAATATGTGCAGAATATAATATAACGGATATTATTTACAGTTCAAAGTCTAATCATAAACTTTTATAATAATAGTGTAATAATTCCAGTTTTTATTTTATATATTGGATGATCTTATAATTATTGTTTAAATTTTGTTATAAATTTATAGTTTTTGAATAATTGAATTTAAATTTGTGAACTTATTATTAGTTGTACGTAGATTTATTATTATTTGAGATTGAATCAAGGAAAGATTTTGGGAAAGTATTGAATACAGTTGAGGAATTTAAAGTGAAGTAAATCAGGTAGTTTCAGTCATCAAACAGGAATTTGGAGAATGAACTCAATACTTCAGCATTGGAATGAAAGGGGTAACAACATTTTGTTAACGCAATTAGTTTGAAAAATAAAGTTTTAGTAAAAATGTTGAAGTATTAATAAATAATTGTGTTGTTAAACATTTAAATTAATTTAAGGGTTTTAGTACCAAAATTATTCTATGTACGGGAACATAGAGCAACAAAGTTACAAACATTATAAGAAAAGAAGTAAGCAATTGGTAAATTTAAATTAAAGGCTAGTCTCTAATTCGTGTAAATTTTTCGTTTGATTGTGTTCGGATCTCGTTTATCAAATAACACGTAATGAGTCCAATGTCACATACATTGGGGAGACTTTTTAATTGTTTTCATTGTGTTGATAAAGAACAGCTTCTCAGAAGCAGTTATTCATAGATATTTGAAAAATATTTTGCCTGATGAAAACATTTTCTCTGGCAGAAGCATTAGACAGTTTTCAGTAGAGTTTAAGGATTTGGTAGACCATCGTCAATATCAGTAAGTAACATTTCAATGATCGAGGCTTAAATTGCAGAGGATGAGTAGCACAGTGTGAGAGATTTGGAATTCATTACTGCAAATAGCAGAATTGAGAGAATTTTGGAAAATGAATTCAAACTTAGGTTTGTATCTACAAAATGGGTTCCGTATAACTTGGCTGGCAAGCAAAAGGGAGCAAGAATTGAATGAATATGGTACACATTTGAAAGAAGTTGTGAGACAAAATGGAAACTATATATAAACATTTGGTGGTACTTCTGTGTTATCTTACCCCCAAAAATTACATTATAAAATACAATTAAAATAACTATAAAAAATGAGAGAATACATTATTGATGACGTTATTGAACATGAATTTATTAAGGCTATCTGTGATTTATGTGATTATGTGACGCAAACGTGTTCTAAGCAACAGTGCCGATGTGTTCGACGCTATTCTCAACGACATTGTGGTTTTCTGGACACCTGGATGACCATTTACAAACATTTGCTGAGTTTGTAACTGATTTAGAAAATAAATATAATAATTATGTGTTCTTTTTTAATTTAATTTTTGGGGGTAAGATAACACGGAAGTACCCATTTGGTTTGTCTTTCTTGTTTATTATGCTAAATACATGTTCGTTGTTATAAGCGGAGATTGTTTTTGGGGCACTCTGTATTATCCGTGTATGATTGCAATAAATATTGAACTTTCAAATATTAGAATCAATAAAATGATAAAATTAGATTGAATAAGACTTTGCACATTTATTACAATTTGTTACAATACCTATACGACTGAATTTTGTTGCAAATTTAAAAGATTTACCATAAAATGGTAATATAAACAATGCATTCAATTTAAAATTAAATATAATTAAAAAATTAAAGTTTAAAGTCATTAATTTTATTAGTTGAAATGGCGCTTTCTTAAATATGTGAAAAAATTCACATATTTAGCCTACTCTTACAACACTAATGACAAATTTCCTTTTATCGGAACACATCATTACCTCTGCAGAGACCCGTATGGTAAATTACAGAATTGTTTAGGGAACGTTCGTAAATTACGTAACGCTAAAAATCGACTTTTTTGACCCAACGCCCATTTGTAACAAATCATAACAAATTCTGAATCCTCCCCTATCGCGTAAGGTAACAAAAATTTTAATTTGTTCTCATAATTTTTCAATAATTTATCTAACTTCAAAATTATTCATTCTCCCATGGGCACTGAAAGTATCTACCTAAGCTTATTACTGAAATATTTTCTTCCTCGACTGATTGTAACATTATCGCATTGGCTAAGTCTAAATAATTTTCGTCGATCCATTCGCATGTTTCAATTCCAACTGATTCTTCAGTTATAATCATAAATTAATCATTTCGTTTCTGGAGTACTCGGTTTGGCTGAATTCTTGTTTTTATCATATCTTTTTCTTTCATGTGTATTTTGCGGTGATTAGGGAGTAATATTAAGGAAGCAAAATAAATTCCATATTTAGGACAAGTGCGAGATTTGACTTTTTCTTTGATACTTGGGCAACAGTTACCATAGGGCATGTCAGCAACGTTGAATGCAAAACTTTGAAATAATGATGTATATTTGAAATTCTCGTTTTCAACTGAAGCTATGTCAATCATAGGCGAATAACCCAGTGATATTGACGGTGGTAAAAATTGAGACTTGAGCACTTTTGGAAAACTTCCACGAAACAGTGAGCAGCATCTGTCATCGTTACACTTCACGATTTGAGTCATGCATTGTGTTGATCTTACATGCGATCCAAGTCTCAGATTTAAGATATATTCCATGTTCATCAAAAGCGGAACTTTACAGCTAGCCGCTGGCAGTCCGATAGGAACTTTTGCCTTGTCACCTTGATTAATGATTGAAACTTCTACGGAGCCAAGAAACGAAGCAAGCTTAAGCAAATTAATTATTGTTGTCACACAAGATTTAGAATCAGAGTGACTTTTATGATGATCTCGATTTGCTTTAATCAATCTAACTGGAACTGTTTTCACATGTTTTTTTCCGTCAATTGAATTTGAGTTATTCGGCAACAAGTTATAATAAACTGTAGACCTGCGAATATCGAATCTATCTCGAAGCAATGTTTCAGTGAGCTCATTCAAAGTTTTCACAATTCTCAATGATTCATAACGTCGTTTATCATCGCTGCAGCACCGTGTGTAGCAATATTTATAATAATTCAAGTTGCTCGTCAACGATTAATGGTCTTCCTTTAAATAAATGAACTCGTAATTTTGCTGCTAATCCGGGATTAGATATGCTTCAGTTGGCTCTACTATTTGACCTTCATTCTGAATGGATTCAATATTCTGTGTAAATGATAGTTGTATAACAGAATTTGATGAACTTTGTGATGACTGGAAGAAATATTGGATAATTCCTTTTAAACGGCCTTGACTTATCTTTAGCTATCGTACTTTTTTCAACGCATATCATGTCCAGATTTTCGCTATTTTTAATCAAATTCCAAAACTCGTTGCATTCTCTTTGATTTTGTTGTTTTGATTTCATTGGAGAAGCTTTTTGAAAAGCTTGATATAATTGATTATACTTTTCATTCTTGTTCATGACCCTAAAATTCAAAATTGATTTTACAAATACTAAACTTAATTTACTTTTTTTCAAAACTTGTAATGAAATGTAATAAATTGCCTTTGTTATTTAAAAATTTCTCAATGTTACGTAACAAAATTCTTAACCCCCCTTCCCCCTGTAACTCTCCGTAACAAATTTCAACACCCCTCCCCTTAAGCGTTACGTAATTTACGAACGTTCCCTTATGACTTTGATAATTGTTTTATAAAATACAATTAAAATAACTATAAAAAATGAGAGAATACATTATTGATGACGTTATTGAACATGAATTTATTAGCCTACACACTAATGACAAATTTATAATTATCATAAATATTCGTTTCTTATATATAAAACATGTTATGATAAATCGGGCGTTTATAAAATCTAACTTTAATGTAAACAAACTAAATAATAATATATAAATAAGTATCTAAATAGATTATCTATTTATAACATTTATCTATGTATATGTGAATTAGTGATTATGTAATAACGCTTAATTAAAATCACCAAATGACAAATGTTATTACAAATTTTAATTTTGATCGACATGGCATTTTTATCTTAATGTTATCTGAAAATCGACTTTCCTCTATCGAATGATGCATAATTTGTCCAATTTGGACCATGAATTCTTTTTCATTCCTTATGTTACTCACTTTTGATTTAATAAATTTTAATAAAAATGAATTAAACCACATATTGAATCTTTTTTTTATATACAAATCTATTGAGAATTGTGTATTTGGATTCAAAACATGATTCCTTCATTTATGAAGGGTTATAGCTGGTAAATAAATAATTATTATCCTCAAATGATTGAAGTTCAATCCATGGTAACGGTGGTGAAGGATTGCACATAAACAACACTTTAATTTTATAATTTGTTATGTTAAACACAAAAAATAGAATCAATTAAAACACCGACTCTAAATAAAATAAGAAAATATGTACGAAATTAACTTTTAAAGTCATTTTTATTTTTGGTTTATATGGATTTATATATCCGAATTTTTTCAAACTTGTGATTTTAAATATAAGTATTTATATTTAACTAGTAAAGTTTTAAAATGTAAATTAACTCAAATTTTTGTGTTGTTTTAATGAGAATTACATATTTTTCTTTTTTTCTATTATATAAATATATTTTTATTACAAAATAAATGAACTAGTCAACTGTATATTATTTTTGAATATGATATATTTTGCTGTAAAAATAAATTAAATTGGATTTGATCTATAAATATCTATAATGGTGTAAATAATTGTGTAATCTATAATTGTGTACATAATTTTAAAATGTAAGCTTAATTTACCTTTATTCTTAATTTACCTATTTATCTTAATTAACAGCCATTATTTACTTTAATTCAATTTTTAGACATTTGATTTACTTTAATTTAAAATTTTAGACCATGATTTACTTATTTGAGCCCATAATTTACTTTACTTATTTGAGCCCATTGATTACTTTAATTCAATTTTATAGACCCTTAATTTACTTTAATTCAATTGTTAGACCCATAATTTACCTATTTATCATTAAATTACAATACTTTTTTATTGAGGACTCCTTTTTGCATTGAAAATTCCAAGACCAAGGAGACCCACCCTAATTATACTTAGAAATATCCATGCTTTTTTAGTGTAGACTGATATTTGTATTGAAATTCTCAGGGTCAAAGAGACCAACCCTAATTATACTTAGAAAAATCCATGGTTTTTTTTAGCGATAATTGAATTTTGTATTGAAAATCTCAGGACCAAGTAGACCCATCTTAATTATACTTAGAAAATTTCATGCTTTTTTATTTAAGACCCCCATTTTGTATTGAAAATACCTAGGATCAAGGAGACCCACCTTAATTATACTTGCAAATATCCATGCTTTTTATATAGTATGCTTTTTTATGTATAGGAAATATCCTGAAACCTTAAATTACCATGCTTTTTTTATCAAAAATTGAATTTTGTTTTGAAAATCCCAGGACCAAGGAGATCCACCTTAGTTTACTTTGAAAAATCCATGCTTTTTAACGAGAATCCTGGCTATTTTGTATAGGAACTTTTTTGTATTGAAAATACCATAAAAAATAAGTGTGGTCCTCTGCAGCAGTTACATAACCGTTGGGAACAACAGTTTCTGTAGATTTTTGAACCAGTGTTTGTGTTCTTATTTATATAGCGACCATCAGGCTGAGATTCTGAGAACTTCAATAATTTCTTATTACTTAAATTCTTTCTAGATCATCATACATTTCTAGTATTTTATTATTCTTGTTAGTGAATTTTAATAAGTCATTATCATTAGCTTTTTAATATTATTACTTATCTTTATTGTTTTTAGGATTATCTTTATAATTTAGGTCAATTATTTATTGTCTATTGAGTTTGTCTATTTTTTTTGTCTTTTGAGTTTAGTTGACGATTTGTAATAATTTGATTTACGCTTACAACTGTATCCAAAAATGATTGCCTATGGGCTCCTAGATACTTCAAATTATCCAGTGACCGATCCATTGTTCTCAGATAAAATTTGTTCGGTAATCGGGAAAGTCAAGGATTAGAATAAAGAAAATCAATATAAAGAATGGGTGTTCCTTCGACCCAAGTGTTACTCACTTCAAGGCGATAAAAACACTCTAAAAGCCAAAGGAATAAGACTTACAAATTCTAATCTTACACATGAAGCCTATAAAAAGTGTATACTGATAGTGGAACAGTGAGCATCCCACAAAAAAGAATAGGAAGTGTCAATCATCAGTTGTATACTTTCATGACAGAAAAACGAGCTCTGCAATGTTTGGACGATAAAAGGTATTGGTTCAATTCTAATGAAAGCTATGCCTCCTGTCACTATAAGATTCGTCAAATGCATATTGCAACTGCTATGCCTAGAAATGAATGCAAATCAAAAAAAAGCACTTTAACAATTAAATTTATGTGAATAATAAAATATATATTGTGAATTATTTGACTTAGTTAATTAAAAAATGTGTTTTATCATTTAATTATTCATTTGTCCAATTAATTTAGATAATTAGTTTCAAGTAAGAAATATTATTTTCGTGTTTATTTTATTTATTTATTTATTTTTCCGAAAAAATTAATATCCGGTTTATCTAAAATTAACTCAGCGTTTTATTTTATAATAAATTAAATAATTACTATTTAAAATTTTATTCAAATTGAAATATTAATGTTATAATTTACGCTCTTGTTAGAATATATTAAATGTAAATGTAAAATAAAAAAAACAAATAAATAAAAATAATAATAATAATAAATAAAATTAAATAAAATATTAATTATAAAAAATAAGGAAAAAAGTAATAATAATAATAAATTATTAATAAATAAATATAATAATATTAATTATAATTAAAATAATTAATTAATAAATTATAATAAAATAACTAAATAGAAATAATTAAATTAAAATAAAATAATAATAAACATATAATAAAATAATTAATTAATAAATGTAATAAATTTAACATTAACAAAAGTATTAATTAAAATCAAATAATAATAAAAATATAATAAAAAGTAATAAATTAAATAGATGGAAGTAATTAAATTAAATTTAAAAAAAATGATTCAATTGGTCTATATTTGATCTTGATATTTCATGACCTTGAACTTGAAAGTGAGCTGGAGTCTTCATTATATACATACTACTGGTATTCGCAAAGAATCGCGATATTGGGCCGCAAATGTGATGTGCCGCTTTGTGTTGTGCTGTTTTGAAAAATATTATTTGCGAATTATTTGTTTTCAAAAATCCCATTACTGATGCCTATTTGAATTGTTTGTATTTTTATCATTTTTTTTATTTTTAATAATACAATTGAAATAAATATTATATGAAATTATTATATATGCTTATTTTTATAACCAAATATAATCCAAATATAATTCATAAAGAGGCGTAATTTTACACAGAAAAACAAATTAACTTTTCAGCAATTTCAGACGTTTTAATGATTGAGCATAGCCACTCAGCAATGTTAGTCACTCAGAGATGTTGACTTCATTCTTTTCTCATAGAGATATCGGCCTATTAGCTATTTACTGGTATTCCTAAGTTATTTGGTTTATTTGTATACATACGTCATCGCCAATTTTAGTTACGTTCCCAGAAATACATTTTTGAAAATAAATTACTTGCTTGAAGCTGAAAATATGAAGAAGTAAATCTGCGATTTGCATAATAATAACAAAAATTGAAAAGCATTTGCAAAAAGAATCGATGGGTGAAGAATCAATAAATCCTAAAAAACAACGATGTGGAAAGCAAAAAACAAAAATTACTGATCAGCAGTGTATTTATCCAACAGTATATTGCAGAAAACTCCAGAATAACTTTAAAACAACTGAGAGAAAAAATTCAAATTGATCCTAAAATTCTTGTTTTTCCAGAAACATTTGAGAACACATTTAGATGGATTACTGTATACGTTGAAGACATTCGAAGGTAGACTGAAAGAGCTAATTCGAGAAAACATAAAGGAAATTACTGTTCATAATTCCTATCCAGCATATATCTTATATTCAAAAATTTATGCGGACGTAATAAATATGATGGATATGATTTTTTAATTGTTTAAAAATTATATTATTAATTTGCACTGGTCTTTTCTAAAATTAACATTTAGAACTGATTTAGTCTCAATTTGAAGTGGAAAAGGTATATTGTTCATTTTTCCTATAATGGAATATTGAAACTACCATCTGAGGTGAGAATGGTAGCTTTTGGAGAAAAACGGCAAAAATGAAGTCCATTACAATTTATAAAGGAAAATTAATTTATATTCTTATCTATTTGCTATCTCTTGAGTCCATTATCTAGCTTTACATACAAAATTGATCTTTTCGTTATTATTAAGCGGAAATGGGAAATCTTATTATTAAAATTATTTTATTAAATTTCTGACAATAGAATTTGAATTTTTTTACCATAGGAGAATTTGTCATATTAAAATTTATTAGTCATTCTTTCTAATAAGACATAGAAAGCTGGAAATAAAACACTAAGATATCGATTATTCCTAAAATGTGCATAAATATTTTTCGGAGATTAAAATTATTCGAAGGTTCCCATTATTCCTTAATTTATATTTATCGATTAAACCAATGAGTGAAGTTGTCGTTGATATAATTAACTTGTATTGATACCTTTTCAAGTGCTGAAAATTTGTGAATATCAAAAAAATATCGATATATTTACTGATTCATCATAGTCTTCAAGCAATTTAATAAATAATTTCTGTTGTCTGTATACCACTGTCGATTATGCTTTTAGTCATCTCTAATTGAATTTCACTTCTTTTCAAAATAATCTTTCGCCTTTTCTAATTATTTTGTCATTTCAAATGATATTTTAATTCTTTTTCTTTCTCCAATTCTATTTCATTTACTATCAAAATAATCTCTCGCCTTTTCTGATTCTATTTCGACTCAGTAATTTTTTTGCCTTTTATGAAAATCAACATTATTAACAAATTTATACCAACAATATGTATCTCAAATCAAATCAAATTTGATTATGCTTCTAGCCGTCTCTAATTCTATTTTACAAAATAATCTTTCGTCTTTATCTAATTATAATTTCACTAATTTACAAATCAATTTTTCGCCTTATTATAATTCCAATTCTTTACAAAATAATCTTTCGCCTTTTATTAAAATCAAAATTGTTATCAACAAATTTATAGGAACAAATTCCACTGCAAAAACAATTTTCTATTTATATCTATAAAAATAACAAACATCGAAATTATTTTCTATGACCACAGGTAATACAACTAAATAGCTAATTTATTTATCATTATTCATTGTCTTAATGTGATTTTAATATTACCACGTGATTAGTTAGATACTTTCAAATTTAATAATCATTAGTAATAATAAAACTGTAATTTTAAAATTATTAAACCTACAAAACTAATTTCGTATGAAACTAACCAATGGTTTACATTTTTCATATTCTTTATGACAATGATATAAATTAAGTAACATCTGTGCTTTTTTTCGGCAATTTCTCATTTCCATATATAAATTATCAGTAGAATTATTATAATATTCGTCTCTTGAAATTTGAAGATTCGGCATTTCTGAGCGATTGACGTAAAGAATGTCTTCAACGTTCTAAAATTGTTTTTATAAATCTCAATAATTGAAAACAATTACTAATATATTTTTAAAATGTTCTTCAATGAAAGAATATAAAGCCTATGATAATAAGAAATTTAAATATTTCATATATAAACATTATCCGTCGATACCTTTATGTTGGACATTAAATGTTTTTGATAATTACAATCCAAATTATCTCGGAAAATTAATTTAGTTATTGCATTATTTAAACACAGTATTTTAAAAATAATTTTATATCTTAACTTATTTTATTTAGAGTTTTTTAAATTTTATTGCATCTTTTAAAAACATTATTGCATAACTTAATTTCAAATTTATATATTAAAATTTATATTTTAAATTTATATTTAAATTATTGTTCTAAAACGGAATTTCTAAAATAAATGTTATATTACATGACATTATGTTACCTCGTAACTAAGAAAATAGAGCTAATAGCAAACGATAAATAATTCGATAAAGCTATAAAAATATCCAATTTTAAAATTTATAATATCGTGTGTTCGGGTGATGACTCCCTTTATCAAAGTCTCACAATCACTTGTAATTTTGAAAATGTGTCTATTAAATCTGTTGGGTTATTGGGCTGGTAGTAATATTTAAAAGTTACCAATCAAACCTCTAACTCCAAAGCGTGTTTTATTTGATCCACAAAATAACAATTTTCAGACAATACAAACTATTTTTGATTATCACGATTGATTACACGTATTATGACAACACGATCGATTTAATACTCAAATAGGTAATTTCAAAGAGCTTATTACGACACTACGTGAGGAATAACTCTACTCGTATAATTCCTAATTAATGAACAATCACCAGCCACTGATCTGACTCAATAATTTGGTAAATTGAATTGAATTCTCCTTTGCTTGCACTTTACTTTATTCAGTTTACTGTAACCTTTCTTATTGAATTCAGTTTTGTGACACCGTTTAGTTCCAATATTTTCTCAAAGTTCCAATTTCTAATTTTTTACTTTTAATTTCTTTAATTTCCAATTTCTCTAATTTTCTCTAATTTCGAATTATTTCTCGACTATCTTTTTAATTTATCTTTCGACCACTACTTTCTGATTCCATTCAGAAGACTTTTTCTTTTATAGTCTGACACTTGTGATAATTCATTGTTTCATGTTCTCGGCACTTGGGATAATTTGTCATTTTTTTCCATTTCTGCTTCTGGCATTTCTATATTTTTATCTATTTCCCACGTTATCCCTGAAAGTTCGGCGTTGCCAATTTTGCTTTCATGTTTTGTTTTAGTTTTCAATTTTGGAATTCCTTTTTGCTTTCTTGCACTTATTAATTATAAGTAACCTTTCTCTGCCTTGGTATTTCTTTTGTTTTGTCATTCCTTCCTCATTTCTCTATTTTTGCTTTTTTTGTTTTCTTCTTCGAGTTTCAGAGTGCTATCGAAATCACCTTATCGGTTTTCCCCCAAGCCATTCTAATTATTTATAATATTATTTATTATTTAAGTATCCTCAATAAATCTTATATTAAACAAATGACAATCATATTATACCCATCATAAATGATATTGTCACAATGCTTAGTAATACTTCAGTAACAGAATCACGTAAAATTATAGTATAATAGAAAAGTTCGGCCTGCGATAAGATCCACACAGTAGAAACAAGGAAAGCAAAATCCACACAGTCGTCTTGACTCAACGCAAGCCTTGACAATATTGATTCGCTATAAGGGTTTTCTATCATCTAAGTGCCGGTTATCAAATAGGGACCAGCGAAACGACGTCATCTAGGATGAAAATCAAATGAGAACCTGAAATCTGAAAAAGAAATTCCATCATAAATTCCGAGAATAATCGTGAAATCACTTAATCATATATAGTCATATCATACGAAATAAGCAGTCTTTCAATATTGATCTTCTTTCCTTAACAACAATAGCTCTGTCATAAGACCCGTATATATAATACGTTAAAGTGTAGTACTAGCAATCAATGGGTGCATGTAGAGACTGGAAAACCTACAGAATTCTGTTGATGGGAATAATGAAATCACGGGGAGTATTGCCATTAATTTTCGTTCTTCTTAGCATCGTATCTAAGAATGATATTGTCGACATTAGGACCTAAGATGAAATCTTCCCTCAGTCACTCGTATTCATGGATTTGACCTTCGCACCTGCAAATTTTTCTTTCTATTTAACTTTTCTTAATATTAAGTATTTATATTTATATTCTCGATAAAGTCCTTATTATTATTATCCTGATTTGGTGGATTGTTATTATTATTATTCGTATTATTGGCATGATTATTATTATTATTGTGACTAATATTATTGTAATTATTATCATTATTAAATTATTATTCAGAGAATATTCCTTCACAGAATTTAGAAAGTGATTTTCTTTTAAAGGGTAGACAATTTGTAGCAAGATAAAATATGCACGCAAGTAATATTTTCTGAGATAATTGACGAATGAAGAAATTCTCAAGGGAGGTTGGCTTTTTTATTCTCCTTCGACAGTTAAAGTGTTTTGCTATGTGTGCAAGCTATTTAGTAGCAATTATGGTGGCATTGATGAATCTTGCAATCAATTTAAAACTGGTTTTGATGATTGGAAAAATGCAACTGCAAGGATTATTTCGCATGAGAAATCTAAAGGCCATATTGCTGCTCTATCAACGATGTTGCAACGTTAGAAGTCCACCAGAATTGATACAGAACTCCATAAAGAAAATGAGAAATTATTCAGATACAAAGACGAAAGTTTTGTAAAGAATAGTTACAGTTATAAAATTTCTTGCTAATTACTAGTTTGAAAGATTTATTGTTATTATTATTATGATTAACATTATTGTTGTTATTATTATTATTAAGAGATGATTTCTTGGTAGCAGCATCTATTATTTAAAACAATAAAGTGATAATTAAAGCCTTTTGCTGCAAATAATGTATTTAAAGAAAAAAAATTTCGACTATTCCGTCTTAGTATTAGCAATATTAGGGGATTAAGACTTAGAATTCTAAAAAATGTGGGGATTATTATTTTCTCATTATTATTCATGTCATGACTGGCTTTATCAGCCACGGTGTTATCATTAGTAGCGCATATTATTATTTTTATTATAATCATAGTGGGCCTAATATTATTAAGGTTATTACGATCAGCATCAAGAGCAGGGTCAACGGTGGTATTACTAGTGCTATGGCTATTATTAATATTATTGGAAAGTATTGATTTCCTGTTTTTTGAATTTTTGTAAAAGTTTTCAAAAATAAATAAAATATATTTCAAAGTATGTGCACTATGGTTATGACTTAAGCACTTTCTTCCCCCTTTTTGTTTTCCTGGTGCTTTTTTTTGTGTGTAGATCACATTCCGACAGGGTAAAAATATTTTGAAAAAACGTCGCGCACTCATTAGGGTCTAAAAATGTATGTGGCAAAAATGTGATCTAGATGTTTTTTAGTTTTTCTAAAAGGTTTTAATCTAATATTCCTATTTACAAAAATTTAAAAACACTAATTTCCAAGCTACATGTTACATTTAAGAAACCGTCCTACGAGATTGCCGTTGCTTATAATTCTATGTCTCCAATTATATAATGGAAACAGAGTAACACTAATGTGATAATTCTTAATTAATTAATCTGATAAATAACGTTAAAAATTAAAAATTAAGTTCTGATTTCAGCAGAAAAGAGCTAATTGGGTCAAATATAGGAATCCTAGAAGACTATCTGAAATTCCGTTACGACTGCTTGAATTAAGTGAATTGTGCAAAATGCCGAAAAGAGGGATGCTATTGGAAGATATTTAGCATTTGTTGAGGTTTCTAAACTAAAATTATATTAAATAAAGTTTAAATGCAATTTTAAAGGGTAAATTGGATGAAGCAGATAGTATAGTGTGATCAAGCACATAACGGATGACAAAGGAAATTATGATGGAAACAGAGTTAGGATAGAATACAGTGAGATTCGAAATGCAAAATGTCCAAATTGGAAAATAAATTATTGAATTGAATGAAGAAATGATGAAATTCTCAAGAGAGGATGGCTTGTTTATTCTCCTTCGACAGTTAAAGTGTTTTGTTATGTGTGCAAGCTATTTGATTGCAAATATGGTGGTGTCAATGAATCTTGAAATCAATTTCAAACTGGTTTTGATGATTGGAAAAATGCAACTGCAAGGATTACTTTGCATGAGAAATTTAAAGACCATATTCCTGCTCTATCAATGATGTTGCAACGTCAGAGGTCCACTAGAATTGATGCAGAGCTCCAAAAAGAAAAAGAGAAATTGTTTAAATACTGGACTGGAAATGTTGTGGAAAGATTTCTTCAGTTTATTCCAATTGAACATCACGACGGAAAATACTTGTTTGATCTTGTAGTGAATACTCTTAATCTTCATGGTGTCGATATTAAGAATTGCCGGTCTCAATCATATGATAATACCAGCAACATGAGTGGAGTTTATTCTGGCGTACAAGCTAGATTTAATGAGATCAACAGTTTAGCAGAATGGATACCATTCTCTGCACACAGCTTAAATTTGGTTGGTTCATCTGCGGTGTGGTATTGTTCAGCAGCAGCTAACTACTTTGGTACTGTTCAGTCAGTGTATATTCTTTTCAGCTTTACCACAGAGATGGTCAAAATTTAAAGAGCGAATTAACGATAGAGCAAACGCTTCTGTTCCATAAAGTCTGTCAAAAACAAGACGGTCAGAACGCAGTGATCCTACAAAAGTTCTTTATGCTAACTATTTGGAGATTTGCCTAGCATTGCTTGATATTGCTTTAAGCGAACGCCAACCACCAGCAGCTGTCTATGAAGCGAAATCGTTAATAAAAAATTTAGACTGGAAAAAAAAGATTTGGAAAGATTTACTTCAACAAATTAATATAGACAAAAAAGCTTTGCACCAGCCTGGCATAGAATTGACCACTATCATAAAATTGTATGGCAGTCTCACAAAACACTTTCATGAAACACATGAAAATCTGAAGTGTTTGAAAGTATAGCAAAAATATCTTAAAAATCCGATTACAAAGAATGTTCAAAGCACTAACATGTGCGAACTAGATTTCACGACGTCGTGATGGATGAGAATCATATTGATATGAGTTTAAATTTGAGTGCTAGTGACAGATCTGTCAAGAAGAAAACTGAACCTGTAATGTAATCCTGCGTAAGCTGCTCGCCGTTTTTTTCCATCTCAATGATAAAAAACGATCACATATAAGGACTGTATACAGAAACTTTGTCAAGTGATGAAATAGTTTCTAAAGCAAACGAAATGATTAAGATATATTCATCAGATCTGGAAAAGGAATTTAATGATAAGTTTCTTTAGTTTTCCAGAATGTTCGCCGACACAAGATATGTTGCTGAAAAGATGAAGGCCCAAATAAAAAACAAGTTGGTCACAAGTTTTCCAAATGTAAATATTACTTTTTGAATTTATCTTTCAATTTTTGAACGATGTTTTTCAAAACTAAAACTTATCAAAAATTATCTGCGGTCAACGATGGGACAGTAACGATTGTCTTCTCTTGCACTTCTTTCAATTGAAAACGATTTAATGCGGGAAATGTCACTTGAAGATGTTATTTGTGATTTTGCTCATGCAAAGAGCCGCATAGTTCATATAATTTAGTCTGCTGTGTATAACAACTTAACTAAAACAGTTTCTAATTATAAAAGTGATTGATTTTGAATTTTGATTTTTGTCTTTATTTCTTTATTTTTAATCACTCAATAAACAAATGATAAAAAAATTTAATTTAATTTTTTTTCGTAGGCCCTAGTGCCTAGACACAGTGCCTATTGAGGCTACTGGGTAATCCGGCCCTGGAAGCATCGGGTATACTATTGGAAAACCTGCACGTCTGTCTACCATTCATCCATCTAAAAGAAGTAAATTGGAAGATACTCCAAGTAAAGACGTAGCGCAGCAAGGTTCGAGTAAAATGTTTGAACTGTGCGAGGCGTTTTGTAATTTGTATTTAAATAATGGTATGATGTTGTGCATGTTTGATTGTATGCTGAAATCCTTACTTATACATTAATTATTATTTTTTAGAAACTCCTCAAACAAATTAACGTTATAATTTGTTTTAATAATATTTGTGTTTTTATAATAAACGTGTTTTAGTTATGGATTCTATTAATACCCGTAGCTCTGTGGCTAATATGGCGACCACGATTGCAAATTTTATCAAGCCACCAGAAACATATGACATGGATTCAGACGTGGAAGATTTCATCTTAGAAACGGAACGATTCTTCGAGATGATAAATATTGTCGATGAATACAGAAGCAAATTCGTCAAAGCTTTTCTATCAATCAATTCAACGAAGAAATATGAGTTGACTAATGAAACTCTGCATTATACAGAAAGATTAAGAAACGCTTTTGCTAAGAACAGAAGTCTTATCGATGATCTCAACGAAGCGCTAAATTATCGTCAAGGAAATGAGGCTGCCGAAGAATTCTGCTCAAAAATTGAGAAACTTGCAAAAAATATTTTGAAGCATAAACTTGATGAAGAAGAACTAAAGAAATATTTGCTATTCAATTCGCTTGAAGATAAAGAAGTTAAAAAAGATCTCAAAATGCAAGATTTAAAATCATTTGATTAAATGAAAGAAAGATTAAAGAGACACGATCAAGTTTCAAAAGAAATTAATGTATTTCATGCTGATGTAGATTCAATGAATAAAACACAACGCTATGCTGATGCTGTTAAGAAGAGCTTACCAAGATATATTTATGATAACAGATCAATTCGAGAACGAGAAGCTAATTCCAGATTCAAAGATGAATATACAAGAGAACCTCAACCTAATCCAAGATTCAAAAGCGATCTTACCAGAGAACATCGATATGCTATTTCAAATGGATGGAAACCTATGAATAGAAGTAAGCCTTATAATACCAGGGAAGTTCCGTCACGAGAAATATTGAGTGGTAAAAGGTTTTCAAAAAGGGGGAGATGTGAGGCGTTTTGTAATTTGTATTTAAATAATGGTATGATGTTGTGCATGTTTGATTGTATGCTGAAATCCTTACTTATACATTAATTATTATTTTTTAGAAACTCCTCAAACAAATTAACGTTATAATTTGTTTTAATAATATTTGTGTTTTTATAATAAACGTGTTTTAGTTATAGATTCTATTAATACCCGTAGCTCTGTGGCTAATAAACTGTATGAGGAAATAGAAAGAACAAGTGAACATGTAATCTATTCTTTCAACATTTGCATGTCACAAATCAATAAAGTGCATGAAAACCCATTGGGTTAAGGACCCCTCAGTTCTGGATGTTCCCCGATCCAATATTGTCGTTGAAAGAGCCGTGAAGATGGAAGATATATTTGTGAAGAGCAAAAGTGATAAATACCTCAACTTGAAGTTCATTAATATAAATACATATTATTCCGAACTGATTTATGGGTTACCTTTCCTTTAAGTGGTGCGAGAGGGTACAATGTGCATATCATTTTACTCGAAATCAGACGCTTTACAAGATGACAGGAAAATATTTTCAAAAATATTAATTTTTAATATTTTCACTATAGCATGCATGTAAAAGTAGCTATCAAAATAATAATTATAATAATAACAATTGCCATTAAATTCTCTGTAAGTTGATATAAAATTTTATTGAATTTTTGCTTAATCAATATTTTAAAACAATTATTAATTTTTTTTAAAATGCCATGCCAATTTATAGTTGTGAGATGTTTTCAGCTGAGAGTTAAATATTTCAATGGTTTATCAAAATAATTTTAAATTGTAAATAATTGACTATTAAAATAACTTTTAAATAATTTTTAAATTGGATTTTTTAAGTTGAAATTTTTGAATTAAAAATTAAAATAGCTTTTTAAAAAAGAAGTTTTATTAATGAAAAACTTTTAAATAAATATGTTTTAAATATTGAAATATTTTGATAAATGGTTTTGAAATATTTTATTCAACGCGGAAAATTTGTTTGGAAATTATACAATATTTCATTAAATAAATACTTGGAATTATGTCGTTAACTTTTGAACCGGATTTAAAAAATAATTTAGAATATGTTTGAGCAGCTTATAATAATAGTCATTACAGAATTTAACAGTGCTGCTGCTGAAGTTGACATTAAAGTTGAAAATATATTAAAACTTTCCTATTGGTTATTGAGATGAATATTCCAAAATCTTGTACATGAACTTGTCTTGAAGTAAAATATTATTTTTGTGAAACATGCATAATAAAAACTGTACAAAGAGTAACAATAGTGTTACATTTTCCAACAATAGTTATTCAAGAGTTTCCAAATAATATTTCATTTCCTTGTGGATAAAATGTAGTTTAAGTGATTTTGATTATCTTACTATAAATTATTCACTAAAATAAGGACATTAAGAAACTGTTCTAAACAGTCCAAACCAATAAAACTTTTATATCTCATACTCCGTAAAATTATTTATTAAATTTAAAAACAATACAAATTTGAAATATTTAATCAAATTTTCACGAAAACTTTTTATTAAACGTATATAAGCATAAGGAATTTACATACCACATCAATCCACAACATACATTCATTTAATATTTTATTTTACTTTTATTTATTTAATTAATTTAATAATATTCTCACTAGTAATAAACTTGCAGATTTAGGTAAACATGTTTGAAAATATTTGTTGTTTATGAGTAAAATAGCCTAAAATCTCCATAGGCAACAGAAGGTGAAGTTAAAACTTTTGACCAATCCTTAAAGATAAGTTGATTATTTAGGGGCAGCGTGTAAAAAGTAACCTTTAACTGGATTTTAGAACATAATTCAAAATGCTCAATAAAAGCCTCTTTTACGACAGCCGTTCATATATCTTTTACACCATTTACTCCTAATATGAATATTTGTAACTAAAGATTTTTTACAATTTACTGTCTATCAGTAGATATTACAGCTATATATATATACACTTTAGAGCAAATTTAAATTTATCATTGTTCCTCCTACAACAACCTACCTATATTATTGGGTGTTAATTGAAAAAATAATACTAGTCTGTGTTTCTGACTCCTCATGTTATATAGAGTAAGACTCAACACTCCCAACGAATATTTGTATTTACAGTTATATATCACAAATTACACACCTGAATTGTTACAGCAAGAAATAATATGCATTATGACTACCCGACGAGTCTCGCTGCGGTTGTTGAATTAGTTGCACTTTAATACAATAATCACATTCAATAATTTGATCTTGATTTGACTCTAATTGATATATAGACTTATATTAATCCTTCGTTTGCCCTATTGACAAAGATTTGATAGATTTCCTCAAATCCTATTGTTGTACAAAAACTGAATTTAGACCCACGTATCAGTAACAGGATTGGAATGCTTCAGAAAAATAGCACGCAAACACATCACTAAGTAAAGTTAAAATAAAAAACACGTAAAACATCAAGAAAAAATCATTAAAATTGTAGTTTCAATAAAAATATATTGATTCGTTGTATAAGAATAAAGATTTCAGTTGTAATTCAATATATTTTTTTATAATTATTAACTTAAATTGCCGATAAAATATAATCCGTGTTTACTTTCTACCTTTTAATGAATTTGGTTACTTTTGATATTTAAATTATCTTTAAATTTAACTCTTATACTATATTAAAACACTTTAACTTATCAGTAAGCATGTAATAATTTGAATTGACGAAATTCCTAATGGAAATAAAACAGAATAATAATATCAATCTTCCAAATAGGTATATGAAGCTCACATCTTATTCGGTACAATTCAAACTTTAAATCATAAAATATATTGTGAAGCAGTAAATTACCTTGTTTTAATATAGTATAAGTTTTTTTAATATATTTAAATTATATTATTTGACTGAATGTCTTATTTTATTTTTGTATTTTTTAGTAGTTTTTAATCTTATCAAAGTTTGTGCACAGTTTAAACGATTTTCCGAACACGAGATACTTAAAATATATTTATAATCCATATTTAATCCATATTCACTTGTATAAATATTTTTATTAATTGAACATAATTGATTCCCACAATTATTCGATTGAAATATAATTTTTATTCGTTTCACAAATATTACCGCACGTTAATTTTATTTTAAGATAATGGATTTGACTGATGAATATAATCCTCAAAATTTCCAGGTAAGCGCTAATTTGTTATATATCAATTCTAACCATATGCTAAGGTGGTCGATGATATAATTAAGTTACTATTGAAAAAGAAATCGGAAATCCTTAATTTGTATGTCATTAAAAATTATGATTTAGATAAATTGTATTCCGAATTTTATAATTTGAAAAAGAAACTTCAGCTTTATCTCAATCATTGTAATAATAAGAAACTTTACGAAAGTTGTTTACTAAAGGTTATTAATATATTTTTTATTTCAAAAGTAAATGCAAAAATTGTAATGAATTACATTACATGATAACAAATATTCATCAAATGCAAATTTTTATTTTGGTATATTGTGTCAACGGTAGCACAAAGATAATTTATTTAATTGAATTTTACTGGATTTTATGGATATTATGACTTTTCATTATAAAAATAACTATATATTTTCAAGCTGTTTATGATATTTTTGTGGTCAGTTATATAACATAATTTTGAAAAAAAGTACGTGAAGAAATATATGAAATTGGAATTCGATATACTTAATTTTATATAAATTCACATAGCTATTACACAGAATTTACCTACAAATTAAAATTTGACATTAGCAATACTGACCTTATACTGACCTACTTTACTTTATATATGACCTACATTTAAAATTTGTACATGTAACCTGATTTATTTGACATTAAAATGGCTTAGTACAAAAACCAAAAAAATTTATTTTTAAAATCTTTAAACAATACCTCAACGGTTTTATAAATGCCTCTTTCCATATTTTACCATTTTCAAGAGGTTTTTTATGTTTCATCAAAACATTAGCTACCTTGAATGATGATGCTATTATAGCTGATTTTTGTTTGAAGCTATATTCAGTAAAGAGTTTGTTGTGCACTTAATTATGACTTTAATTGTTTAACCTTTTCTTTTTATGCTTTTCGTGAAGTTTCATGAAGTTCGAAAATAACGTTCAACATTCACTTTTTAGGTAGTGCTATGTTTGAATTACAAATGAAACAAACACACTTATTTTGCACCATCGTGAAGAAAAATTATGGTTCCATTCAATTGATAGTGTCATGTTTTAGTTTTTTTTTGCTTGGCTGAGTTGATGACTAGAAAAAATTATTCAAATTTATGAACAAAAATATAGATTAATGGCTATAATTAATTACCGTGTTGGGCAAAAACTTAGCAAACCCACGATTTTGTCTGAATGAAACAAAAAAAACGCGAAAAAAGTTGAAAATTTAAATTTTAAACAAAAAACTAGCAAGGAAAAGAAAAATAAATAAATTTTAATGAAATAAGATAAAAAAGAAAGAAAAAAAATGGAAAATATAAATAGAAACTAAAAAATTCGGAAACAAATTAATTATTTAACGAAAAAGACGAAAATAAAAAATTAGAAGTATCAATTTAAACAAAAAAAATCAAATAGTTAAAAAATTGAAAATTGATAAAATTAATAACCAAGCCAGAATAAGCTGGCAAAATAGGAAAAAAATCAAAGATAACAAATTGAAGGAAAATCATGACCAACAAAGTAGTGTCAGAAAGAGAAATTATGGAGGGAAAATTAAGGAAATTAACAATCACAAAAATTTATGGGAAACCACTGGAAAAGAAGCGGAGGAAGATACTCAGAGAGAGTAGTTACTAAAGGTAAGAAGCGGTTTGCACCTAAGGAAAGAAGAAAAAAAATTATATATAATTTTAATGTCTATATATAGACAATTACAATTGCCAAATTTTAATTTAGAAGCATAGGTTCTTAATCAGCTGCACGTACACAACAAGATTCAAATAACCGGTCAGTGCTCATAATGACAAAATCAAAAAAACTCCTTAGAATAGTAACCTATCTGAGTTCCAAAGAGTATATAAATCCTAACCAAAATAACAAAAATAGCATCACTTAAAAACTACTCTTAGAAAAACTAATTTCGGAAAAGAGAACTAAGAAGAATCAAACGAAAAATTTCAGAAAATAACTGAATCAAAGCTAACAAAAACAAACAAATATACAAAACTATTCAAGAAATCAACAAGAAAGATATCCAGACATCCAAAATACCAAACCAAATTAATAATTTATTCGTCATGTAAAATTTTCCCGATGATTAATCTATTTTCACAAGCTCTTAAAATAATGCAATTTGTAAGACTTAACTTGAAAAATAGCATTATCAAATAATAAATATAATATTTATTAAATGAACTTGTAGTAAATTTGATTTCCCTAACATGATATTCCTTTCATGTAGGACTATGAACCGTTTTCATCTCTTCATCCAGATGCGGAAACTGAGATTGGTGAAATTCTTCAAAATTTTATTCAACATTATTGTACAATTTTGAAATTTGAAACAGGAAATGAAATTCAAGAAATGGTACTCATTATTAATTTTCTATTTCACGTATGCGTTTTCAGATCATCCCTGAAAATTGTTTCTATTGTGAAAATCCAATTGCATCAGATGACGAAACCTGTAGCGTATGTCTGGCACCAGTAGCAGACATGCCAACCAAATTTCGTAATACTAATCATAACGCTGACAATGTGGAATCCTCTTTTTCTGAAAGGGACCAAAACATAGTGAATAACAATGAAAATGAAGTAAAAGAGAACCCGGTAACCACGGCAATAAATGGTCATAATACTAACTTTTACAATGATGACAAACCAAAACGAGGAGATTATTTTCCTGAAAATGACAATAATATAATGCAAATCAATGAAAATAGGGTTAATATTGATATGAAACCCAAGAGCGAGACCCAAGTGACCAAATTGAAATCATTCCATGAATTATTAATAAATAATAAAGATAAATGGCTTTGTGAAATGTGCCAATGCTTGAATTCATTCCAACAATCACAATGTCAGGGATGCTCTAACTCTTGTAGAGATAAATGCTTATGGGTGTGTTCAAGGTGCGATTTAATCAACCATATCAATACGAGCATTTGTTCTGTATGCGATGGAAGCAATGAGAATGTTGAGAGATTCCTGATGTGGAAATGTTGGAAACCTCACTGTGAACAATTGAATAATCCCGATTACCAATTTTGCAAAAAATGTTTATTACAACGAAATGCCCCAAAATCACTATCTGACCTTGTCGAACGGAGATTAGAAAATGGGAAAATATTAAAATTTTGGATTTGCGAGAAATGCTGGAAATATAATAATGAAAATTATAAAAATTGTGATGGGAAAAATTGTGGCCATCCAAGGTATGCAAAGGCCGTGAAGGGGAATGCAATTCATGGCCAAATAAATATCGATCAGAAGGAATTGGCAAAGGATGACAATAAAATAGAATTAAATGCAAATCAATGGCAATGTGAACAATGCACATTTATCAATGAAAATCGTAATAATAAATGTGCAGTTTGTAATACCCAATCAAAATCTCATAACTCTTCATGGCAGTGTCCGAAAGGGGGTTGCGGAAAAAAGAATAATGCAGGAAATGAAATTATTGAAATATGGATTTGTGATAAATGTAAAAAGGAGAATCGAAAAGGGGATTCCAATTGTGATAGAAAGAATTGTGGTAATGCAAGGCTTGCGGTGACAGAGAAAGATATTGCAACTCGTGTAGAAATAAATATCAATCAGAAGGAATTGGCAAAGGATGACAATAAAATAGAATTAAATGCAAATCAATGGCAATGTGAACAATGCACATTAATCAATGAAAACAATATTTATCAATGTCCAGCCTGTAAGTGGGAATGGAAACGCAATTGTTGGGATTGTTGGAATGTGAATTGTAAGGCAAAGAATAAAGGTGCGAATATATTTTGCCAAAAATGTAAGTTAGATCGAAATCCGCCTGATCCTAAAACGAAACTTGTGAAAACTTATGCAAAAAATGAAATCAAAGAAATCTGGATTTGCAAAAAATGTACAAAGCAAAATAAAAAAGATGATCCTAAATGCTCTAAGACGAATTGTGGCGCATATAAATTCTATGAAGGCATAAATTCCACCAATAAAGATATAATTAACGGAACAGCCTCAGATCATAATCCCAATTATGACAATTACCAAAAGGCAAATAGGAATAATGAGAATCCATCTAATACAGATTCATGGAAATGCTGGTTTCCGAACTGTAAACAAGTTAACAATGCTGCAGATGAATTCTGTAAAATCTGCAGATTAAATAGATACGGGATTTGGGATAGAGGTGTCCTTGTGAAACTGTTAACTAAGAACGGAGATATTAATGATATTTGGATATGCTATAAATGTTATAAGCATAATGAATTGTCGGATAGTCATTGTTGTGGGAAATCATGCAACATTTCCCGTTTTTAATTTGTTTAATTATTAATTTCGACTTATTTCCAAATATTATGCTTGACAATTTTATGAGAATGGTTTCATTTCTAAATAAATTTATTTGTTATTAAAATATATTTTATGTTATCCAGGCTCTGTAAAACCCGGATCATTTAATCTGGCGCTCAAATTCTGAGCACATCCTTGAGTCTTGTTGTTGAGGGAACTTGCTCTTGATCTGGAGGTTATTTTTGGTTTCACAAAGAAACAATTTCGTGATATAAGCAGTCAGTATACTACATTTACCTGTTCTTGTTGTTTAGAAGTCTGCACTCATTTTCTGGAAATCTCTACTTATTCGACATTTACTGCCATATTTGCTTGTTCCTAGATGAAAATTATAATTTTTATAGAAGATGAGCAAAGGTCTTTTTGCTAATTATTTTTCTGCCATGGAATAGGAATTAAGGAAATTAGCGAACCCAGACATATTAAACGAGTACTTATTAAGTTATTACTTTTCATATCAAAAGGTAGATATAAAAATTTATCAATTGAGACAGACCCATTCTAGCATTCTAGAATTTCCAATTCAATTAATTAAATATTATATTCACGAATTATTACTTTGTTATTATTGTTTGGAGATGACCATCGCAACTTATTATTTAAACTTCAAGAATTGATAGCTTATGTTACTAATGAAGGTACCATTCTAATTTACTGGACTTTAAATATTTCCTTAACCAAAAAAATTACTGTTATAATTTTTAATTTCTTAATAATTATACATCTGATATACGTGGTGTGTTCAATAAATACTTGGACTAGGAACTAAAGAAGGACTAAGTGGCCTTCTGCGGTTATTTCTGCATGTGTCTACCAGGTTACTGTAATAAGTTGAATTAATTCTCAAACCTTTTCCATCTAAATCTACTCAACTTATACCACTTAGATCTGAATAATTTGTGTACATCAATGAATGTTAATGACATGTTCCAGATTTTATCTTCCTAAATCTCCTTTCTCCAAGTAATTTCCAATTTTTGGACTCAAGTATTGTTTAGGAACACACAGGGACAAAGAGGTTTCATCCACAGTAATAATATTTTTTTAAATAAATAATAACAAAAATAACATTTAAAACGAAAGAAAGAAAGGACGACACTCTAATTACTATACGTTGCTGAAAGAAGATACATAGCTAAGAAAATCACAGGATACTCGCAAAGGCATTGGCAAGAAGCTCGTCTTGGTTAAATAATGAGTTGGTCATGTTGACAGCAAATGCCATCTAGTTGATGTTGAAATCCAGATCAAGTGGATCTTTCTGGTAATGCGTCTGATTGAGGCCTGTAGGTTTCTTTGCTTGCTGCTTCACATTTCGGACTGCTTTGTCACATCTGTTTTTGTTTGGGCTTCTGGATTGAAGGGTTATTGACAGGAGTCACTACACACACGTCGATCACCGGTGAAATAGTCACGACGTTCAATAGTTTGACGGTTAGAGAAACCGGAGGCTTTGGTAATTCAGCGAAAGGATCGGTTTGCAGGGTTGGCTCTGTATCAGCAAGATAATGGGGCAGTAACACAGTTGCCCATTCGGCGGAAGGTAAGCTTTAGAGGCGGGTTTGGAGCTCAGATTTGGTATAGACCTGATACAGAGCATGCGCACTGATATCAGCGTACACTGGGCCCTACTCTCTACGATGAGACTTCCGACAATTTTCCAATCACCGAATTTTCTGGGTGGACTCTTTCACCTGAACGGGGTGAACTAAATTCCCTCCATACGATCAACCTCTATTTATAAAAGGCAGATCTTCTCTTATTGATTTCGGATAAGCTTATTCTTGTCCGCGCATCAGAAACAGGGTTTTAGCTAATTTGGATGTTGATTCATTCTATGGTATAAAAATAAATGATGAAGATAAATAAATAAACTTAGTAGTGATTTATAATTAAATTTTGGAGGATCCTATTTGTAGTAGAGCGGCACGATTCAAATATCGGGGAACTACCGAGCCCAGTTATGATCACAAATGACCTATCCATTGCTACTAATTCTTTTCATTCTATTCGTGTCGTACAAATAGCTTGGGTATAAGGGTTATTTTCAAGGGCATAGTGGGAGAGGCAAAAACAAATTAATAATTATGACATGAATGCGGATTAGGGGTATGACTATTTTCCTTTTTTCTCCTTCAAATGGCATAGCAGAAAATGATGAACTATTATTTAAAAATCACTTCTGTACTAGTCTTTAATAATTTTTTTTGAAATATGTTCCCCATCGCTTGCAATAAGAAGTATAGACTACGGGTGAGAGCGTATCTTATCAAAATGAAATTTGGAGTGTCAAATACAATGCCTTTTAGTTGGACGAGTAGTGAATATAGTGGATAGTGAATATAAAAAGATGGTAATAGTAAAACAAAAACAACCATAATAATGATAATGATAATGAGATTAGTGGGGATAAAAATTCTAGACGACAACCGTAATACTCAAGACAAAAATATTAGTCAATGTATGAAAAGAGAGTTTGAAGACTATAAATCAGTAATATATCGATGTTTGTTGATACTCACGAATTTTCGGCACTGCCTTTTTCAAGTGAATTTCAGTATTAGTGTTAATACTGTCATTATTTATCCCCCCGAAATGACCACACTATGAACAACAAAAGTATGAGTGACCAAGATAATAATAAAAATAATAGTTTTAAAAGTAATGATTATAATAAACATAGTAAAAATGGTGGGATTATTTTGCTAATTTGTTAACGATACATACCCCCGGCCTACCAAAAGTCTCTAGTCAGGCAGTTATTTACATATTGTAGTTTATAATGGACGTCTGTAGTGCAAATATAAACAGCAATTGGAACAAAGGTCATCAACACCATCAATATACTGCATGCGCACAGGTACGCACGCACTCACAGAATATGATTACTCACATCAGACACACAACAGTGATAACAGTAAGTCATGTTAATGAAAGATTGTTATTTTCTTAATATATGGCTACTCGGTGAGTGCTTACAGACTTTCAGAAAGGCATTATTTACGGATGTTACCTTTGTGGAAAAGTCAGAGTGATATACTTCCACATCCTAAGGAAGTACTAACAGGAGCAGACACATGTCATCAAGTAACGTTCAGACTGTCCTAAAGTTCTGAGCATCCGTACACAACGGCAGCTAAAATGACTAGTGGTGCTCATCGTCGGATTCCCTTGTCCAAGTTAGTGTCCACATTTAACATTGGTCCTGTGCATGCCAACATGTCCACCATTCGTCGCGCATTACATTTTCATGGTTTCTATGGCAGATACTGCGCAAGGAAGCCTTTGATTACAGAAACAATTCGTCGTCGTCACTTGAAGTGGTGCCGGGAGAGAAGGAATTGCACAGTAGAACAATGGCAATCAGTCATAGATAATGTTATTTTAAATTGAAGTTAATTGTTAATATTGGTATGGTATTATTCATTTTGTTGTTGTTAAGTCTAATGTTATACAATTTTAGGAATTAATAAAATTTTTAACAGAATTTGTTTTTAATTACTTCTTATGTTTGGCGTATGTTATTTTGTCCTTTTTGAATAATATGATAATTTAGGTTGGGTTTTTCTGGATATTTATGTGTCGATGGTCTGGACTGGGGAAGGTTTGTGGACGGGCGGCACTACGTGCTGTTAGTCGGCAGATGTTTCACCAGTTGAGTCCATCGGGGTAGGGAACATAGATAGGGAGATGAACGGTTAGAGAGGGTAAAATCAATTGCGATAGTTTAGGGCCCTATTTAGAGTTAGAAAGTGTATGACTTTTACTTTATTGAGTATATATTCATTGAGTTAGGAGAAATATTAGAATAGTTACGAACTGCTGTCGTAGAGGAAGTAGGTTTAGGCAATTTTATAGAAACCACGAATAGTTAAGATATTCGATAGTTCAGGATTAGAAATACAGGCAGATCCCTGCTCAAATTTTCATGAGAAGTGTGGAAACATGTGTATTAACTTGTGAATAAGGGCCAACCCCTGCTCAAATTTTTTGAAGGATAATTTGGATATTATAGGGAGTATATAACAATAATTATTAGATGGACAATAAGGGCGGATCCCTGCGCAAAGATTTTACAAGGGAACAGTTGGAAATACCCTTAATTGAGGACCACAAATGATCTAAAAATAGCATACATAGTGAATAATGACGTAAGACCTTCTATCGGCAGTCTTGAACCCGAAAAGAAAATACAATGGGGAGTAGTTTTAGTAATAGAGCTCACCTGCTCATTGTTTTTTCGCCTTTGTGTACAGTACCAACATGGTCGTCACCATGAGTACACAAATGGTTTAAATTGCAATAGTCATGGAGGTGCTTAGAAAAGAGTCGAGTGAATATCTAAATTACCCCTGACGTATTTAAAATATAAAATGACACACCCCTAAGTAACCAACATGATTTTTGGGAGCTCAGCCGGGATTTAAGTTATTATTTTGCATTGCTCTGATCAAAAACTAATATGAACTATAATTAAATTTTCTATTTCAAAATTGCAATTATTAGGAAAATTCGATTTTAACGTTCAAAATTAAAAATTGTGGAAAAAGGAAAATTCTAAATTAAGAAAAATAAAAATATGATTGTTTAAAGTAGAAATTGTTTGAGAAATAAAATTTTCTCAACATCAGTCAGAAAGCCACAAAGCAGATGTATTTTACGCACCATTTAACAAGCACGCCCGTTGGATCCTGTTCAAGCATATGCTGGATTACAACTACCAATATAGAGACTGATTTTCCAAATTATAACAGCATTCAAGTGTGACATTCAAGCGAAAACCTATTCAACCGTGATGATTTTGGTTTGATGTCTGGTGTGCACTTTGCCTATTGTCTGGAGTTGATTGTCACGGTTGCCTGCACACATTGTATCAGCGTTACCGCACTGGAATCATCAGTAGATGGAAATTCTCTCATGCATGAACGCCAGATGAGTTGGAACTTATCGGGTTTGTTACAGTAACAGTAACAGTAAAGCGCGTGTAGGTATGTGCCGGCGGTTCCAGTGTGCGAATCGTATGACATGACATGTATGCATGCATGTTCCGTCCTGATTGGATTTGTAGTATGTGCTCGGAAATTGGTGTGCACATTCCAAGTGAAATTTGAAGGCAATGTACATGTATTGATTTTCTACGTTCATGAAAAGCAGCCAATCAGAAACGAGATGTGTTACAGTTATTTATTTTTCGATTTTAGATTTCATTTCTTTTAGATTTGGATTTTTGCTGTAATGTTCAGATGAAATTGAAATTATATGAGATTAACAAAACGAAAATGGAATTTGTTTTTATTGATTTTAACATGTCTATCAATTGGAATAATAATTCGAACATTTACTTTTGAAAATGATGCTGGAAATTTGATTAGTTCTTCGATTCATTGTAATTTCTCTCGGTTCGTTTCGTTGTTTTTGTCGATGTCGAATAAAACTTTGAGCGACTATCAAATCTTACATGAAAAACCATCAATGAATATCCATTTGAATTTTTCCCTAATCAAATCCATCAATGCGTTGATAGTCAGTTTGTTTTTCTGATATTCTGGATTTAGGTGTAGTTAGTGAAGGTATGTAATTTCGGTAATGCAATCATTACACCAAAGCGCATTTAATTATCATAAATGAGACATTCATTTAGCTTTGCCAAATAAGCTTTGTTTTGGATTTTGGTTAATTTTGGGACTTTTTGTTGGAATAATGAATGAAGAGGTGAGATATTTGTTTATTTATTGTGATGTGCATTGAGTTTTTCATGGTGCGCCTGAAATATCGGTATTTAGGGAATAATCTGCAATATGATTATTGATATGATTTTTGAAATTATTGCGATCTGGTTTTCGAAGTTCCTCGTTGGCTGCTTGGGATGTTGCAGTGAATCATTCATTGAAGGCGAATCTGTCTGGTGAGTCCACCAGCCGAATAGACTTTGGTCCTTGCCGTTTTGATTTGGCTGAACACTTCCGATGAGGTTCAAATTGGATTATAGGACGGCTTTTCAATGTGAATATTCAATGAAGATATATTGTTGTGAATGGATTAGTTCATCTCTGGATATTGCCAAAGTGGGAGAAATATTGGGACCTCGATTTAGTGGCGTGTTGCTGTGGATTCGATTGCTTACTCGTGATCTACAGAGTTTCGTGTTTGTCTGCGCATTGAAAGAGCATTCATCCGTGAGTTTCTTGACATGGGGTAGTCGATGCTGATGAGGCTTCAGACATCCTCGTGCATTTTTTTTGTTGATTGATTTTGGATTGGAGATTTTTAGCTGATAATAGATGTGTTTGTTTATAATATATATATATATATATATATATATATATATATATATATATATATATATATATATATTTCTTTTTCAGCAATTTTGTTTTCTAATTTGTATAGTATAATTGCCAATTTAATTTCACATTGCTAATTCAGTGTCACATCTGGCTATGACACACGCACAATTATTATAGGTAAGCTAATGTTTATATTATAAAAACCCAAATCAGTGTCCATTCGATGGTGATCGGTACGCCGGTTGATGTAGTTATTTACAAATTAGGATGATAGTAAAGACGAAAGGACGGGTGCAAATGTGAGATGTCAAGAAACATAAGAAAAAAAAATAAACTGGAAGGAAAAGAAACTGGCAGAAATCGTACATCCGAAGCATGTAGATATACTGGTAAGACAAGCCACTTGCAACTATAAGCTTTTACAAATATATTTCGGTTGGTACGCATCTTGGCAATGATTTTGATTGACACGCTTCTATACATCGAGTGCTCGTGATTGGAGCTTTATCGAATTATGCATTATTGACTCCTATAAAATCTTGATATTGTGTTACAGGCTGTTGTTTGCAAATAAATCTTAGGCGTAATCAAAAATCAATTATCATGTGTATGGAATTAATAATCTGTTTCGAGGAAATTGCTAGCAGCGCATTGAAGAATTTATTGGGAAATTATAAATCATACGGAGTAGCAAATCGTAATTAATTGGTTTCGACAAAATTACTCTATTTTGTAAGATAGACGGAATGTTCTTTGCTAAAAATGATTGGATACGCCCAGAACAAAAGAATAATGTATGAATATCGTTACATCCGGATTTTAGTAAATTCAGGGTTTGACAATATGATAAGTAAGATAAGCTAATTTTATGAAAATAAATAAGTCTTCTCCTTGATAATTTGTCCTTGTTTGGTTGAATGGTTGAATGATGGGCTAGCAATTGGTTGAAGATTGGTTATGCAGGTTCTTGATAATATTTACGTCAATGAATTATTAAATGTTAATTGTTATTACATTGTTAAATTAGTGAATGGATAAACCGATGGAATGATAGCTGCTTTAGAAGGGGAACTTTTTGAGAATACACTGATAAATGAATATGTAATGGTATGAATGATTATATGCAAATGATATATAAGAATGTATGGATTAGGGGGTTTATGAAAAATCAAGTTAAATATGATTCTGGCATTGAGAGTCGATACATACAGTGTATGATAAGGAATATTTAAACCAATTATGCTCTACATGTAATACCTTCTACACATACCAATCCAAGGGTAGAGTACCCAAGGATGCAAAATGCATCGGTAAAATTAAAAGACTAAACCATAAAGACGATTGAATAAACATTCAAATAAAAAATACGATAAGACTCGACAGATAACAAAGCACCAAACGATAAATGAAGCAAATGATAACCATGCCTTAGCTTCTGCAAATGTGAATCTGAGACGAACGACATTAAAGATAAAGAGATGAGTTTACCAGACGAAACAGAGCGAATCAACAGATTCTACTAAAAGTAAAAGAAAGTAAAGACAAGGAAAGACATCGAAACATCACGAATAAAAATAATAATAACTATATATCATCAACACCTAGAATGAACAAAAGCGTTAGGTAAAAGAACAAAAACAAGACCTAAACTTGCTGAAAGATAGATGAAGGGATAAAACTCGCTGGTAACTCGAAAAGTAAATATGAACCAAAGACAATCGAGAATAACTATTAAAAAATAAAATCACAGTATAAAAATGGAGCAAAAATAATCGAGAAAAATCTTCGTGACAAAGGCACGAGAACTAAGTTAAAAGGCAGTGAAAAACTTTGCAAAATAGGCGAACATCACAGACACCAAGGGTACGTAGAAAATGAATTCTAAAACTTATGTAAAACGACTCGGGAGATTAACAAAGTATAGAGAGAAATCAATGAAAGTAAATATACAAGATACGAGAATAACATGATAGGTATCAACGAAAATGATCCAGCGAAAGAAACCAGGAAGCTCAAGGTTAGCCGAAAGTAATATGAATATACAAGACAGTTATACGTACGATGCTCATATTAATAACCGGAACGAACTATGAAAAATTATCCAACGTCAACGATAGAGAATGGGAAACAATTAGAACCAGACGGGTGAAATATACAGTAAATGAAAGAGTACAGAACACTAAACTAAGAACAGTGAAAAGAGATCTAGAAAGTATCACGAATTACGAACCCACATACATAGAAAGGGTTATGACTATATATAGTGTGAACAATGAATATATAAAGGTATATGATTATATATGTATATATATCAGCGCGGTATGATTAATATATAACTTCGGGAAGTAAAATGAAATAAAATTCAGATAAAAGATAAGGAATCAATGTGGGTGAATTAATAGAATAAAACGGATCACAATGGAAATTAATCCCAATACCACCACAGGAGAAACATGGAAGCAGAAAAGCGTCATATTATCGTAAATAACATTAGCTATACAGAAGCAAGGAATCTCATGGAGGAACAATCTAATCGAAAATTTGAACAATGAATTTGTTCGTGAGAGAATAATCAAGGACCAGAGAGGAAAAATTGAACTAAAGGGAAGAGAAATAGAACAACTCTAATGATAAAGCCAAATGCAAGAAGTGAACTACTAAGAATAGCTGAGGAAATCAAAGAGAGAAAGATATGGTCAGAATGTAACGGAGAATATCAGACGTGAAAAGGAAACGGGAAAAGGAAAATGCATTAAACTGAAGATGAAGTACAAATAGTTTTAACAAATCCAGCATAGTATTCATTGAAAATTGTTATAAGCTGAGGAGTAAAATATTCCGAGAGGGAGGTGGAATGGGCAGAAGAACACCGTATCTGTATTTTGCGTATAGAAAAAAAATAAATAATAAAAAAATAAAAAAAAACAAACTATTAGCATGGGCATAACATTGAAAAGAGACGGTAATGGCAGAACTGAGTGCCAAAAAGAGGACCAATCGTATATAAATAATTGCATATATCGGTGTATACACCCCAACCAAAATGATATATAATACAAATGATATATGTAAAATGATATGTAAAATGATATATGTAAAAGTAGAGGACCGATCACCATAAACAAAGATAAAATAATGCGAAAAATAAAAACATTAAAATCTACGCTTAGTTAAGAGTAAGGAAAATCAATCAGAGAAATGGACGTTTGGCAAATATTATAGAGAGGACATGAGAACAAAATACTGAGAACCGAGAGAACACAAGATAATAAATAGATCAAATAATGAATGTCGGGGACGACATTTGGCGAAGACGTGGAGGAAAAATGAGAACAAACTAAGATAACAATAAACGGGAGACCAATATGAAAGTCAAAATGGACATGAGCAATAAAAGGAACAATCGGGAAAAATTATACAAAAACATGATTGACAGAAAAGGAAGAGCGCACATATAACAAAATAGAATGTGAACAAATAAACACAATAAAAATGACAAGGAAAACACAAAACGAAATGAACAAACAGAAAACAACAAGTAACAAATTCACAGAAAGAAAGCAAGGGCAAAGACATTTGAATGAAAATTCAAAATTACGAGAAACAACAAATATAAAATGAAACGCGATACAATATAATAGAACAAAAGTGAAAGCTTAACATCATGACACGGAAAATTAAAATAACAAGAGACACTAACAAAAATGAGACCAATTAGAAACATTGAACAAAAGTTTTAGTTATGGAAAACGAACATACTGTCTACTTTTACGATGGAACAAAAAGTTACAATAATGAAAAACGAACGAACTGTCTACTTTTATTACGAAACAAAAAGTTGCAATTGTGGGATTGAATAAATTCAGAAACGATAAATGCAATAATATCAACCACTCCACGAACAGCTAGGGAGAAATGCGTATAGATGTAGATATCCGGATATAGGTGGATATGTGTATATGAATATATGTGTATGGATAAGGGTATATTTATAAGTATATGCGGGTATATGTATAAGTATGTAGAGATGAACAATAAAATGACGTAATGAACAAATAAACAAATAAGCAAGGTCAAGAGCCAAAGTTAAGTAGTATAGAGATACGAGAATAAGTTAAAAACAAAATATATAACGATTTGCACAATAATAGGCATCAACACAAAAATCAATGAATAAAGCGCGGAAACGGAAAGATAACGGAAAACATTGAAAAAAAAAATTAAGGGGGAACGTAAAGAATCAAAGTGTGGGAAAACATACAAATACGGAAGCGGAATAAATTACAAAATTGAGCAGGGATGTTTAATAAATAAACCATTAACGAATAGAAAGGTAACGAATAAAATGGATGAACAAATATTAACGAGTGATGCGAGAGGGATCTGTCTGAGGAAATAGTGAGCATATTAACGAGAAACAAGTCAACCGAAGCGGTGAGAGTAAAAGCGATAGCAATAAAACGTTAACCAGACAAGATACGCGGATATATTGAGAATAATGAGGAAGGACCAAGAGAGCACGACGTAAAAATGAGAAAATAGTATTACGAAAATTGAGAGCAAATGAATAAGAAAAATTTTTTTTGTTTGGGTTTAAGAAATCCACGACCTATGAGCTACGCTCAGCGTAGTGCGGATAAGGCCCAGGAAAGTACCAACTGTCCTGACGAAAGATGTGGAACAGGGCCCATCGCATATACTGGAACATCTCTGCGTGTGACTGATCACCACACGATCGGAGATCGACCAGTGCGAGTGTTTCGCATCCAGAGTCAGGAGAGTGGGGAAAACCTGGAAGAGTAGTACAAAGAAGCATGCAGGAGAAATAAAAATGAAGACCAAGTAAATGGAAAAAGACAAAGCGAAGTAAATAGAAACAATTAGAGCTTAAAGACCAAATTGATACGATAACCGGAAGGCAGAATAATAGGGGACAAAGATAGTCAAAGGAAAACGAATAATAGATGCGAATAATAAATGCGAATAAAATATGCGAATAACAGATGCGAATAATAGATGCGAATAATAGATGCGAATAATAGATGCGAATAATAGATGCGAATAATAGATGCGAATAATAGATGCGAATAATAGATGCGAATAATAGATGCGAATAACAGATGCGAATAATAGATGCGAATCCGGAGTCAGGGGAGTGGGGAAAACCAGTAAAAGTAGTAAAAAACAGGCATGCAGGGGGATAAACGTTTAGAAAGTGCACAGTGACTAAAGTAAAGACAACAAAAATAGTGAGCCTAGGACAAACAGAGAAATGGAGAATAAAACATGCATGTTAGGGGTTATTAAGGCCGAGTTGTGAAAAGTCCAGCCGGTCAGGGAAATTAAAACTGATCTGTGAAAAGTCCAGCCAGTCCGAGGATATTAAGGCCGAGTTGTGAAAAGTCCAGCCGGTCAGGGAAATTAAAACTGAGCTGTGAAAAGTCCAGCCAGTCCGAGGATATTAAGGCCAAGTTGTGAAAAGTCCAGCCGGTCAGGGAAATTAAAACTGAGCTGTGAAAAGTCCAGCCAGTCCGAGGATATTAAGGCCGAGTTGTGAAAAGTCCAGCCGGTCAGGGAAATTAAAACTGAGCTGTGAAAAGCCCAGCCAGTTCGGAGATATTAAGGCCGAGTTGTGAGAAGTCCAGCCGGTCAGGATAATGAAGATTGAGCTGTTGAAAAGTTCCAGCCAGTCGTAAAGGCCTAGAAAAATAATGAGATAGCATTTAAGCTAATCGTGAGATAGAATATTAAAGCTAGCTAGAAACGAATTGAATTTAGATACGAGAATTCGAATTTAGGGAGGATTAAACGAGCTCGTGGAAGGTGATAATAAAATTTTTTTTAGTGAGAAAGAGAAACAGAAAAAGAAAATGAATTAAGGAGATAATGAAAATAAAGAATAAGTGTGAATAGATGATGAGTAAAAGAGGAAAATAATTAACTAATTAAAGGGGATCCCAGGTAGGTAGACAAAGTAGAATTTTTTTGGTTGAAACCGGTTAAACGAATTTGTTTTTGGTTCCAGAGTAGAACCGAGTAAAGAGTAACAGGTGAATTAGATATAAAAGGATAAGTAAAATGGCGAAATTGCGTAAGAGTATACTACGAAAATGAGGAGGGGTAATTAGCAGCAATGGACAACGACCCATCGATATTATAATTGATAAATATAGATAATTCATACGACCATATAGATAATTATTACTACCCCACATATATAATTTAACATCGACGAAAGTTTGGGATTATGGTTCATTACAACCCACGATATAGGAATGGTACACCATTTGAAAATTTCGAGGGTATAAACAGACTATGAAAATTTCGAGGGTATAAACAGACTAGATAATAATTTTTAAGGCTTCAAAAGTAGAAACGGAGAAATTAGAATTTTAATAAGTGTGGAAAGCGGAGACCAATGGGATAAGAATTTTGTTCCAGTTGATTGTTTTGAATGCAGAAACGAACGAGTTAGAAATTTGTAAGGTAAAGAGTGGCGAGTTAAGGAATGATAAGATTGGTAAATTTTGATATCTCATTAGAAATGACAAGAAATGAATTGATATTAGATAATCGGGAAAGAGAGAATGAATGAGAATATAAGGAGAATAATGGAAATTTTAGTTAAGAATGAGGTATAGAAATGACAAGGAATGAGTCAAGTACAGATGAGAGGCAATACAAGTACAACTGTGAATATAGTTTCAAACTTAAGGAGAGAAACCGTTAAGTAGAACAATGAACTAAGTCAGGAAAAACAGCAACAATAATAATAGTTAATGAAAGGAGGAAATATAAGGGTAACCGCTATAGTAAACTCAAGAAATGATTAAAACTGGAAACAACCGAGAACAAAACAAGGACCATAGTAATGAAGAAAAAACTAAGAGGTAATACCAGTTAATAGTTAAAGATAGCAGAAAAATATAGTCATTCAAAGCCAAGAAAACCATAGAAACGAGGAAAAAGAACACGAATTAAAATAAATAAGGATCGCGATAATTAAATAGAACATGAGAATAAAGATGTAAACTAAGGGAACGAGGAAACAAATATTAAGAGATGCCCAGGGAAACCAAAATAAAAACATTGCAACTATGTTATATAATATATAAATTATAATTTATAAAGATAATAAACGGTAAGGAGGAGTGATATTTTTCTAGTAAGGTAAATCAATCAATCAAGATAACAGCCAAGTATCAACAATCAACCAGAATTCATCACCAAATCATTAAGCCAATCGATAATAGAACCAAGTGTGTCAAACGAAGAAGAAATAAAAGATGCAAAGAAAGGAAAACGAACAATCATATCCAAGCAAACGCAAGAGAGTGAAAAGGAGAAATCAAAGCGACATCACAAAAACGGAAAGTCGACCCTCAAAAGAGAGTGGTAAAAGGAATTTCAAAACCGTCAGTCGAGAAGTGTAAAACGCCAGTGAAACTTCATGAAAGAGGAAATAATGTAAAAGCAGAACTAGTAAAAGACACTGAAACCTAACTAAAGAAAGAAGCCAACGATAGAGAGATAATATGGATATATGAGCAAACAAGATAGCTGAGATGCAAAATAGGACAACCATCCTTACAGAACTATGCAGTAACATAATCGAGTATCAATCTGAAACAGAAATGTATTACAATACGTTGGAAGCAGATCGCAAATTGAAAACAACCCAACTAAACAACAACAAGGAAGAAACACCTTACAGATCACAAAGGCACGAGAAACAGAAGAAAGATGGAGTAGACGAAAAGAACTTCAGGCAAAAAGAGATGAAAAGTATTGGAGAAGGAGAAAGGAAGAACTGTTGAGAGTTGACAGCCAGAGGGAAAAGATAGAAGAAATGTGTGAAAGACAACAAAGAAAAGTAATACAAATCCATATGATGAAAGTGGTACCGAGCCACAAACGGGAATTACAAAGAACTCTGGACTCAAGAGTGGAAAGTGAAACAATCGAAAGAATAGAAAATGTAATATTGGACCATCAAAATATCAGAATCATTGGGAACAATCGGAGAAATTATAAAAATACGGAAAATTAGGCTGATATTACAGCAATCCAAGAGAATCGCATGAGAGCAGTCAACAGAAGATATTGCCACAAATCGAAGACCAACGAAGTCCACGAGAATCGAAATGATGAAAATAATGAAAACATCGTGACAGAAGAACGGTAAAAAATGAAAATGAGATTGAACCAAATATCGAAAATAAAATAAAACAGTATTTTAACCAAGGCCAGCAGCGAGGACACAATGAGGGTAATTATTCTTTGAATATGATGGGTTGGAATTGTCAGAGAATGAGGCATTGCGAAAAGAAATGTCGTCGTATAAAAAGGTGTAAAAACGAATGTAAAAGAACAGGACACGTAATTACCAACTGTCCGAATGTGAAATCCAGAGAAAAATCAATCACGGAGAAGTACCGCAGAACCAACCAAGCAAATACGCATTGAGAAAAGAATTCAACAGTCGGAGAGAAAAAATTGTCAACCTCCAATGTCAATAAAAAAACAGTCGACAACCGTACGTAGAAGGGAAGAAACATGTAAAACTCAACGTATCCGAAGAATTGAGAAGACAATGTATAGAACAAGGTAACATAATAAAAGAATTTGTGATGAAAGAAAAGAGACAGGATGAATTGATGATGATATGGGGACAAGTTGCCGAAAACAAAACAAAAGAAACTGAAGTTCAAAAAAACAACGATACTCAGACTAAACGAAGAAGCAAGGTCAGCCGAATTAAGAATCAACGAAATAATGAATAATCGAGAGAAATGCAGAGAAATGGCAGCAGACACAAAAAATGATGACGGCCAAGTAAAGGAAACTGAGGGTATAAAGAGTGAAGTGGAAATTAAATAAGAAGTGTAGATGAAAATAGTAAATAGAAAGTGTAAATATGTAAAAATTGATGTATAATGTAGCAAAGGATCGATGTATAAGTAATTAAAATAGAAATGGATCAAGTAATCAGTTGGGAAAATACTAAATTTGAACCCTCACAGTGGTAAAGGAGAACAGAGGCCCAAATGAGAAGAAAGAATATAAATCCAGAAGAAAGATAAAAGTGCAAACCCGGAAAGAATGCGTTAAACGAATATCTAAAAGTAATACCTAATTTGGAACCCCTAAACAAAGAACGGTAAAAGATCCTGATAAATGAGACGAAAGTCACAGAACCAGTGACATTGGAAACTTAATCAAATCAAGGGAACTTAGACCAAAATCGAAAAAATTTCGAGTTACCCATTAAAGAAAGAAAATCCCTTAATAAGAACAATACCGTAAACAAAACCACCAAGAGAAACCAAAAGAAAAATCAATGTGTCAAATCACCCAGTTAAACAAAAGTTCCGAAGACCCTTGAGCAAGGTCTGTCATATACCATCAAATGATCCAGAAAATCAGAATCCCAACCTAAAAATCCAAAGAGAATATGGGAAAACAGTCAAACCCCGATAGAGAGAATCCTATGATCTTCAGTAAGTATTACGAGCTAATTATGAAAATCAACAACAGGAATCAAACATGCCTACAAAACCCAGCCGAAAGATTGAAAACCGAACCCAGAAACGAGAAGAAACAACCAACTGAAGAATTGATCCAGAAATAAAACTGTTGCATGTGACTTGACTTGAGTTTGGACACGGTATAAGTATGTATGTGTATTATGACCAGTCACTGTATGTGGCAACTGCTTGAATTTTAGCTTAGACCTTTTTCTGATAATTCAATTTTAACATGTCTTAAACTGTTATAGTATGTTTATGGGTTAATGGAAATGTAATAGACTATGATCTGGGAAATTCATATGTCTAACAGAATTGCGGGACGCAATTTTAACGGGTCCCGGAGTGATTTGTCGTGCTAGAACCGAGAATCGAGAGCTTGTTTTAATGAATCAAAAATACATAACATAAAAATCGAACCAAGTTGAATTAAAACACCAATCAATATAAATTAAAGTACATAACACATTGATGATAAATAAGACCCGGGTGATAAAATAAAGGAACGAAAATAAAGGTCGCAATCACTTAACACAATTAGGAGAAACATCGCATTCGGAAAAGCTAACAACTGAGAAATAAAATAATAATAAATAAAATAATGGGTAATAAATTAATTAATAATATGAAAAATTTCTAAATAAATAAATTTAAAATAAATTATCTAGTAAACTGGTAAAATAATAAAAAGTAGAATAAAAGTAGTAAAATTAGATAAACCATAAAATTTATAAAACTAAATTGTTTAATGAAAACTAAAAATAAAACCAACAAAATTATTTAAATTATAAAACTTATAAAACCAAATTGTTTAAATTAATAAAACTAAAGTAAAATTAACTGAACTTATTTAAATTATAAAACTTGTAAAACTAAATTAAAATTAGCAAAAAACTATTTAAATTATAGAATTTATAAAAATAAATCTTAAAAGTTAATAAAAATTAGAATTTTGATTAATTAAATTAATTAAATTAAAAAATAATAATTGCACACATTCATGCATGCCTGCAAAAATTAATCAGAATTACCTCGCATTCTAATTGGATATAACAGCAGAGAATGCGTTGGCGTATAATTCAATCAGTATAAATACTGAGTGAAATTTCATTTAAAAAAAAACTCTCACGCTCAACTGGTTACACAACAATTCATTTACTGGCAATGAACATATGCTCTCAATTTTCGATTCCATGCCATCGCGGTGAGGTAAATTTGATTTTTGTTTTGTGTAATGTAATTTTGTTAGGTCTAATGTTATTTTAAATTGAAGTTAATTTTAGTTAATGTTATTTTGTTATTTAGATAATGCTATTTTAAATTGAAGTTAATTTTAGTTAATGTTATTTTGTTATTTAGATAATGCTATTTTAAATTGAAGTTAATTTTAGTTAATGTTATTTAGTTAATTTATTTGGTTATTTAGATAATGTTATTTTAAATTGAAGTTAATTGTTAATATTGGTATGGTATTATTCATTTTGTTGTTGTTAAGTCTAATGTTATACAATTTTAGGAATTAATAAAATTTTTAACGGAATTTGTTTTTAATTACTTCTTATGTTTGGCGTATGTTATTTTGTCCTTTTTGAATAATATGATAATTTAGGTTAGGTTTTTCTGGATATTTATGTGTCGATGGTCTGGACTGGGGGAAGGTTTGTGGACGGGCGGCACTACGTGCTGTTAGTCGGCAGATGTTTCACCAGTTGAGTCCATCGGGGTAGGGAACATAGATAGGGAGATGAACGGTTAGAGAGGGTAAAATCAATTGCGATAGTTTAGGGCCCTATTTAGAGTTAGAAAGTGTATGACTTTTACTTTATTGAGTATATATCATTGAGTTAGGAGAAATATTAGAATAGTTACGAACTGCTGTCGGTAGAGGAAGTAGGTTTAGGCAATTTTATAGAAACCACGAATAGTTAAGATATTCGATAGTTCAGGATTAGAAATACAGGCAGATCCCTGCTCAAATTTTCATGAGAAGTGTGGAAACATGTGTATTAACTTGTGAATAAGGGCCAACCCCTGCTCAAATTTTTTGAAGGATAATTTGGATATTATAGGGAGTATATAACAATAATTATTAGATGGACAATAAGGGCGGATCCCTGCGCAAAGATTTTACAAGGGAACAGTTGGAAATACCCTTAATTGTAGACCACAAATGATCTAAAAACAGCATGCATAGTGAATAATGACGTAAGACCTTCTATCGGCAGTCTTGAACCCGAAAAGAAAATACAATGGGGAGTAGTTTTAGTAATAGAGATCACCTGCTCATTGTTTTTTCGCCTTTGTGTACAGTACCAACATGGTCGTCACCATGGGTACACAAATGGTTTGAATTGCAATAGTCATGGAGGTACTTAGGAAAGAGTCGAACGAATATCAATGATTACCCCTAACGTATTTTAAATTGTGAAAATGACACACCCCTAAGTAACCAACAACAGCATTACGTTTTGGATTGGGTTCAACAAAGCCCTGATCTGAATCCTTTTAAGTTTCTGTGGGACATCCTTGTTAGATGAGTTTACAAAAGAATTCCCATTGCCCGTAACGCCTCCGAACTAGAAATACATCTGCATGAGGAATGGTCACACATCTCCCCTGATTTACTGGCAAAAATGGTCGATATAATGCCTAAACGAGTAAACCTTGTTATCCAGATGAAAGGTAATATAACGAAGTATTAACTTTCAGCACTACAGACATTCAGTATTCATATGTGTTTGTGAGATTTGTTCACATTGTGGTTCATTATGAACTGTTCATTATAAACTGTTCATTATAGACTGTAATATGCGAATTACTGCTTGACTGGAGACTTTTGGTAGGCCGGGGTATGTTCACAAAGTATTAATAGAAACTATTATTAATTATAATTCTGATACTAAAAATAAATGTCTTACTCATATGGACTATGCTCCAACAGACGATGAAAGAAAAAAGTGGATTAAAGGCTCAAAGGTTTTCATCGTGTGTTCATCATTACAACTCAACTTTTTGGATCAACCAAAATATTAACTTCCTGAAGTTAATTTACAAATCAGGTTGAAAAGATCTGATTATGCATTATCACTAACAAATGTTACGGGTCAACCAATATGCCAAGTTGTTGCAAAATTACAAGTAAAAGAGTTTATGTAGATCTGTCAGTATTAGTTGGTTATCAAATGGGTCTTAATTCTAAAAATGCCATTTATCCATTTAAAACAAAGGAAATTGTACAATTTGCTATTGCCAAAGACGCTTCTTCATTCTATAAGGAACAAATATTTGGTGATAGAAGAATTCCTAACTTTATTCTGATAACATTTCAAAGTGAAACTCAATATAATGAATCCTAAACTGCTTTCAGTTCAATATTCAAAAACGTAATATTTTAGCCGGTGACACTGAATCCTTTATAGAATGTAAAAATGTGAACTTACACTCACAATTGTATCCAAAAATGATTGCCAATGGGCGGTTCAAGATGATAAAGACACTCTAAAAACCAAATGCATAAGTCTTACAAATTCTAATCTCACACATGAGGCCTACTGATGGCGGAACAGTGAGCATTGCCAAAAAATGTTACAAGCTAATAACACAGAAATAATAAATTTATGGTATGAAATTCTAAGCTTGAAATTCATGACAAATCAATTTTATTATAATCAGTTCTTTGAAAAACATTAACAATTAATAAGTTCATAAAAATATACATAACATCTTCTAATTTGTGATTTTAAATATAATCGTTTGTTTTAACCGTTTATTTTTAAAGTTTAATACATTAACATGAACAAGGTAATTTAAAAGATTTAATATTAATATTAAGTTAATTTAATAATATTAGAGTTAAAGTAGTTTTTGATATATATAAGTAATTTTATAAATATTTAATTTCAAAAATATATGGGGATTCAAAAAAGACTAAGCGGTTTTAATTATTATTTTTATGAAAAAATTAATTGAAAACTCAAATGAAATAAATAAAGCTGTTAATCATTACAATAACAAGAAGTGATAATTCTAGCATTCATTATTTTGATAAACTAATTATGTAATTATTTCGATTCGTCTGTGACATACATTTCTTTTAAGTTCAAAGATTTTTATAGCATTCAAAGCAGAATTTAGTTATAATACTTTCCTCATTGCACAATTTTCATCAGATCATTATTTCTGTTCTATGTTCTTGTTTTAGTAAGTTATTACGATATCTGACTAAGATTGAAGTTGTGGCTACCGATGGTTTCTTGAGTATCGGTTGGTATTGTAATGATATGATTTGTGAACATGATACAAAGGTAAGTGCATATGCTCGAATTAGCTCTCAGGTTCTCAGTTTATGTAAAATATTAAATAAGTTAGTAGTAAAGGCTTTTATTTATTTCTAAATTTCTTTCAACTGATTTTAATTCCGTTTACTTTAATCTTCGTTAGCAAAATTTTGTCCAAATTGTATGACACCCTCAAAAAAAGTGTTCTTCCTGTAATAATTATTCTCCAAGGTTAACACAGCTATAATAAATTATTTTACAAATTAAACATTTCTATTTCGTTTATATTTTTGATTAATTTTCAGTTGTAAAAGAAAAAAAAATTGTTTTGCCTTGCAATAATATAATGCAAATCAATGAAAATAGGGTTAATATTGATATGAAACCCAAGAGCGAGACCCTAGTGACCAAATTGAAATCATTCCATGAATTATTAATAAATAATAAAGATAAATGGCTTTGTGAAATGTGCCAATGCTTGAATTCATTCCAACAATCACAATGTCAGGGATGCTCTAACTCTTGTAGAGATAAATGCTTATGGGTGTGTTCAAGGTGCGATTTAATCAACCATATCAATACGAGCATTTGTTCTGTATGCGATGGAAGCAATGAGAATGTTGAGAGATTCCTGATGTGGAAATGTTGGAAACCTCACTGTGAACAATTGAATAATCCCGATTGCCAATTTTGCAAAAAATGTTTATTACAACGAAATGCCCCAAAATCACTATCTGACCTTGTCGAACGGAGATTAGAAAATGGGGAAATATTAAAATTTTGGATTTGCCAGAAATGCTGGAAATATAATAATGATAATTATAGAAATTGTGATGGGAAAAATTGTGACCATTCAAGGTATGCAAAGGCTGTGAAGGGGAATGCAATTCATGGCCAAATAAATATTGATCAGAAGGAATTGGCAAAGGATGACAATAAAATAATATTAAATGCAAATCAATGGGAATGTGAACAATGCACATTTATCAATGAAAATCGTAATAATAAATGTGCAATTTGTAATACCCAATCAAAATCTCATAACTCTTCATGGCAGTGTCCGAAAGGGGGTTGCGGAAAAAAGAATTATGCAGGAAATGAAATTATTGAAATATGGATTTGTGATAAATGTAAAAAGGAGAATCGAAAAGGGGATTCCAATTGTGATAGAAAGAATTGTGGTAATGCAAGGCTTGCGGTGACAGAGAAAGATATTGCAACTCGTGTAGAAATAAATATCAATCAGAAGGAATTGGCAAAGGATGACAATAAAATAATAATAAATGCAAATCAATGGCAATGTGAACAATGCACATTAATCAATGAAAACAATATTTATCAATGTCCAGCCTGTAAGTGGGAATGGAGACGCAATTGTTGGGAGTGTTGGAATGTGAATTGTAAGGCAAAGAATAAAGGTGCGAATATATTTTGCCGAGAATGTAAAGTAGATCGAAATCCGCCTGATCCTAAAACGAATCTTGTGAAAGATTATGCAAGAAATGAAATCAAAGAAATCTGGAAATATAATGATAATTATAGAAATTGTGATGGGAAAAATTGTGGCCATCCAAGGTATGCAAAGGCCGTGAAGGGGAATGCAATTCATGGCCAAATAAATATCAATCAGAAGGAATTGGCAAAGGATGACAATAAAATAATATTAAATGCAAATCAATGGCAATGTGAACAATGCACATTTATCAATGAAAATCGTAATTATAAATGTGCAGTTTGTAATACCCAATCAAAATCTCATAACTCTTCATGGCAGTGTTGGAAAGGGGGTTGCGGAAAAAAGAATTATGGCTCAAATATATTTTGCCAGAAATGTATGTTAGATCGAAATCCGCCTGATCCTACTAAACTTGTGAAACGTTATGCAGGAAATGAAATTATTGAAATATGGATTTGTGATAAATGTAAAAAGGAGAATCGAAAAGGGGATTCCAATTGTGATAGAAAGAATTGTGGTAATGCAAGGCTTGCGGTGACAGAGAAAGATATTGCAACTCGTGTAAAAATAAATATCAATCAGAAGGAATTGGCAAAGGATGACAATAAAATAGAATTAAATGCAAATCAATGGCAATGTGAACAATGCATATTTATCAATGAAAATCGTAATAATAAATGTGCAGTTTGTAATACCCAATCAAAATTTCATCTCTGCCCATGGCAGTGTTGGAATATAGACTGTGAGAAAATGAATAAGGGTGCAAATATTTTTTGCCAGGAATGTAAATTAGATCGAAATCCGCCTGATCCTGTTACTA